>JBBYHQ010307662.1:0-43061 GCA_038382645.1 Spergularia azorica | reverse complement strand
CATTTAAAATACTTATTAGTTTTTGTTTTTTGCCGTGTCCGTGTCCGCTATTTTTCAAAGTGCCGTGTCACGTATCCATATCGGTGTCCGTATCCATGTCCGAGTCCGTATCGGTGCTACCTAGTTTTCAACAAAGAGTAAAGTTGTATATATCCGATCCTCCTTTTGACGAATCCGTAAGCAATAACCAATACATGGTCCGGAAGTAGAAGAACATAAGAAGCAGGGATGGGGCAAAGTGATGGCAGAACAAATGATGGCTACTACAGAGAGAATATGGTGAGTCTTATTGGGAAAAAGTGAACCTAAATGAATGAGGGCTAGCTAGGGCCTAGTCTAGTGGGCTAGGTATGGCATGACGCACATGTGTTGATATCTCTCTTTTTTTATTAGGTATAAAGTTTCTCAGATTGGCATGTGAGAAATGCTATGATTGCTTGTAAGTTCAGTCGAGTTATGGTGCCATCTTTTCACAACGATTTTACAACTTGTTTCCTCTTTGGGGTTCGAGTACAATGTAGATGTGTGTTTTTAGTTAGGACCTAAATTTGACTACTTGTGGTAAAATAGTTACTGAATTTGATTCGACCACGGTTTGTCGAGTTTCATACACGGTTTATAAGCATTCTACTACGTTTGATGTCTAATAGGATATTGTTAACGGAAATGGTGGTGACAAGAGACGTGATAGGTTTACATAGTTCTCTTGTAAAGGGGCTCTTGAAAGGGTAAGAGAAATCTAACACATATGTTTCAGAAATTCTCAAACTCATCCATGCTTAGCTTGAAAAGCGAAAACCAGGGTAAGACGGTTTTGTAGGTGAAGAAGGAGGTTCTTGATGCAAACTGGCAAACCCAAACCATGAAAAGCTTACACGAAGAACCAAGATTTGCTACCCGTAATACTAGCATATCTCGCATAGAGTAACCTATCGAAATTAACTCGTGCACCGGAAAAAGAAAATAGGATCCGACGAGATCATATGAGGTAGCTCCAAACAATCAAACTCCAAACTTATCCCACATCATGTCATAATAGTCTATATGGACTATGTAACATGTGGTGTTGCGTATTTTTTTGACATAGAAGCTCATAAAATCAAGTGTAAAAACAGTGAAACCATATGGGTCACACGAGCTCTAGCAGAAGCTTGATGGCTAATTCAACGGGCCCATGCCATATAATAAATCCACAGCAAACCAGCGTGCCAATGAGCATGGCATCCCAACCCAACATCCCATGATTTTCACCCCCCACATTCAAATGATTACAATCTTACATAGTGAAAACAAATAAAAACACGTCATCAAGTGATACTAATTTTTTTTTAATTTGATAATTCGTTTTACGGCTTTTCTATCGTAATTTTTTTTTATTTGATAACACGTCATCAAGTGATACTAAATTTAGCGACCTTTCTATCGTAATTTTTACTCACCCACTTGAAATAATCTAATCAAATGATTTTTAAAGACGAAATAAGACGAACATATGAATATAGTGGTACCGAAATCTGTTCTACTGAAGTACTGATTGATATTATGAAAGTAAACCGGCAATTAGGCATCATTAACATACTTTCTCTTTTTTCTATGGGCCACTTTTTTTCTCTGAATTATTATCTGCACTGCACTTTGTTCCTCACCCCACATGCCCATCACATGACCTTTGTTCTAATAACATTAAATTAATATTACAAGTACATTTTTTTACACCTCTAAAAAACAAAAGACAGTAAAAATTTTAAAAAAAAAAAAAGTGAGAAGTAACCGTTAGATGTGCCTGGGTTTCAGCTAAGCCTACATTCTCAAATCTAAGTCCACAATTCCATAAAAATTTACCACAAAAAACCATGGCCGACTAAAAAGCCTTTTACAAAAGAAAAGAAAAAGAAAAATCACTACTTGCTATACTAAATTAATTTAATAATCAACTGGCCCAAAATATGTGGGGCCCATCCCTTTTAGAGCGGAGACAACATAAGAGGAAAGCGCGCCAAAAGTTGTTATCCGTTAAACTTGTTTTCTTGCTTTAGAAATCCAACTTCCTACGAAGTGATTGTGCTCCTGCATTTTGCCCAGCAAGAACAGCGAGATCTCGGATGGCCTCCCCGACCAAGTCCTTGAATATGAGCCGCTCGATATCGAGCACCGCCTCGGACATCTCGGTCGGGCAGTCGGCCCAACCGTTGACTGAATCCCCGGCCAAGTCCTTCTTCAACACCCCACAGATGACCTCAAACAGGTCCTCGGACGGCCCTCGTTCTCGAATCTTTTGAAATTCGGACCATATTTGTTCCGACATTGGCCGTTTTCCAGGACTTGAGGCCGCCTTCCATGGCGGGAGCTGGCGATTACGGTCAAGGATTTCGTTGATAGTGTCGAAAATGAGCTTCCTTTGGAGGGTTGAGGCCTTAGACCGGTCTCTCCCGACACCGTTGATCAAACTTTGCTTCTCCAATAACAAGAACAAGTTCTTATCATCTGGGAGGTAATTAGATGCTTGTAGAACCTCTGAAACATAGCTGAATTCAGAGCCGTCTGATGAATCAATGTCATTATCAAGCTTTAATAATTGGGTTGATGATGATGGGCTCCACTGCTCGTCTTCCAACTCTATCACTGCTTGATCTGTTTTACCAGAAATGGAGAAATTTATAGTCAGAGATTCAGTTTTTTTGGAGCCCTTAAAAATTTGCATGCAATTATAACATATGATATGACATATATAGGATTCTTTAACATAGGTTCTTAAAAATTAATGCAACAGTCAACATATATCATGTCATCTGGTACAAGTTTTTGGGCAGATAAACTTGATCCAGCCATTACTATTCCTCAACCACCTTATAAGTACTTAGAAGTATAACAGATATACATTTCCGTCGTAATCAACATAATTAACGCAACCTAAATCTGTTGTCGATGGTCAATTTTTCGAACCTTGGTCCGTGCATAATTACATAGGTCTATCAATAAACAAGCTACACACATAATCAAACAATAACTCACATTTCGGAGAAAATAGTACATTAGTACCTCATTATGCAAAATGTAGTAAGGTCCAACCAACATCGATGCGCAAAATCAATATCAAGATTGGGACTACAGTCTAAATATTGCTAAACAAGCCAAGATAGATTTTGGCAGTACACACCCACCTAAACAAATATGCCAAGACTCACCATCAAGAAGGGGACAACACTCTTAAAACTAGAAACAATCCAAAACAAGTTTTTTCAGTACACACAATATATGACACCCTGCCAAAACAGTGCGTTAGGTGTTACCCTTTAATCTCGGTTACACTCCTGACAAATTGACAACCAAAAGTCTTAGTCTAGTGGTTAAGTTACCATGTAACGGGTCTAGAATGGTTACTTTGACTCGATCGAGCCCTACGTTCACGGAACCAAGATAAAAGATAGAGAAGGAGAGCAAGTGAGCAACCAAGGCCACGTGATGGGATCAGCTGATCATGTGTTGGGGGTTAAAGACAACCCACACCTGAGCTGGTTAATGCTATTTTAATTTTTCCACAGAAACAACCAACCCTTCTGATCAAATACTGACCTGGGTTAACATGAGCCCCTTTAGCTATACATATCTCTGATTGGCTTAATTTAGCTGATTAGAAATTTTGGCTTGACTTTTTTTTTGATAATTTTTAGTCAGTGAGTGACCAATTATATTGTCAGCCCTGTTTTTCTTGAGGTCAGCATATCATATGCTTACTGTGGAAAACTGTACTTTTTATTATGCATTTAACATTAGTAATAATAATCATTGACCAACCCTTCTCCCAATAAACTTAATGAATCCATAAGTACACCCTATTGGTAATGTAACAGAAATCCTATTACTCCTAGGCTTCCTCCTTAAGCTATCCACACCTCTTTACTCTACCTCTATCTCATCTATTAATATTGCAGGAGTATTTGATCTAGTAAGTAAGATTACTTATCTTAACTAGACGTTTTTCGAGTTATCGGATTACATACTATTATTATCCGTAGTATGACTAATACTATCATTTACGGGTCAAGAAAGATATTTTCTCAAAGACATAATAATGGATGGATGGTTACATCTCAATTCTCACATATGCTAATTTGTCGAACATGATAACGAACTTGGTCAAAAATGAACAAATTAGACTACAACCGTCGAATACTGACAAGTTGACATGGACTAATTAGATACTATCTTTCTAAAACAAGGTGTAACACGCATTAGCTTCAACATCAGGTTAGTAAGACACATAATTAGATTAATCACACAACCATCATGAAAGATCACTTGTACCAGAAAAAAATTTATATTGTAAAACCTTCCCTCTTGTACTATTAGTAGAATGTTATAACTTTATCGACTTATCATATTGATTTATAGGTAGTTAAGAAGGTCCTCGATCTCGTATGATTTGGTATGTAACGTCATCATCAAAAGTCAAAGAAAATATAGTACCTAATAAATGGTAAATGCAAGGGTGTGGTGGAGTTTAGAGTATATACCTTTGAAGTCAATGACACGTTTCTTGACAGGAGACGGTGAAGACTCGTCCTCCTTGTAGAAGGACGAGTCGAGCACCGATACTGGACTCGGTTGTTGCAACTCGGCCGAGTTCGAGTTCATTTCAGCTATACTATGAAGTAACTTATCACACCTCTCTAAGATATTTCTCCCATCTTTGTACTCATCCACTCTCCATCTCTACAAAATCACAAACCAAGACAAATTAACAACATTTAATTTAATCTAATCATCTTTTAATAGATAATTATGAATTAATGATTTAGAGACAATTAATTAAATTAGATTAAAGATTAGTGTACCTCATTGTCGGTATGTGAGGAAGTACTGAAGCTACATTCGGAAACGGTAGATACTTCATCCTCAGCTAATGCAGTGGGACCACATTGTACTCTGTCCCCCTGCTGGTAAATCTCAACCGTTGGTCTCCTACTCCGAGGAGACTTACTAACCGTCTGATCAGTCCGCCTCCCTAACCTCGGTGACTGTACCGGCGAATGCGTACTCCGCATTTCGCCGCCTCTTCGTTGCGTTTCGACACTCAACGAACCGCCGCCTTTTCGCCTCAAAACCGGACTCGAACTCCGATTTTCGCCTCGGCTAGACGACCTCGTAGGCCGCTCTCGCCGAGGACTCACCGACGGCTCGGCGGAGGACGCATTGTAGTTCCTCCGCGGATTCGCCGCCGTCGGAGAAGTCGGCCTCCCCGGCCGCATTACCACGATCGGAGATTCTTCTTCTGTAGAGAAGTATCTCCGACCGTATACTACATTGTGTCTCGGCTTGGCCGCGGCTGTTGTTACAGCCGCGGTCGAAGACGAAGACGACGAATGAAGTAAACCTTTAAGCTGAAGAGCTTCTAAAATGTGCTTCAATGTTTCGAGATCTTTCGACGGCTCGTCGATTCCTCGCATCCGCAACCTCCGCTCGATTTCGCCGTAAATTGATACCGCTTGATGTTGCTGCTTTGTTGGAGCTTCCGGTGGGAAGAAATCCGCCGTGTCGTAGAAGCTTCTCCTCTCAACCATTAATCTCCGTTGATTATTATTATTATTATTATTACTACTCTGATTTTGATGATGATGATTTCTCATCTTCATATTATGATTTTGACAATTAATCTTCATCCCATTGTTGTTTTGCTGCAGTCTATTAACAACGGAATGATCCAATTTTCTCTCTCCTCCGCCATTTTCGCTCTTGTTAATAGAAACAGGAGAGAGAAAACTCGGAGCTCCGTCGTAAAACCGGTAATCTCTCGATCTGGACTCCGACGCCGATCGCCTGAGTTCCACTTTCTTCTCCGGCTCAGCTTCCGCGCCGCCGCCTTCAGCGCTCGGCTTCAGCGGCTCGAGCCCCATTAGCCGAGCAATGACGCTCGGCGACCGCCGCTGATTATCTCTCTCATCGTCGTCATCCACCGCGTTGCCGGTGTTAATCCGGATCTCCCTCGGCCGGAGTCCGCCTTTACCGTCGGTTATTGCGCGGCTGTCTAGCGACAACCGCGGCGCTTCTCGGCTGAACTTCCACGGCGATGGCGACGACTTCGGTGGCGGTGTTACCGGCGGTGTAGCATTCTCCGGCGCCGACGATCGGATTTCCGGCTGTTGTTGTTGTTGTTTCGGCTTCTCTAATTCTGTCGACACTGCGGCCGGAGATCTCGGTGACGATACCGGCTCCGACGCCGAATCGTAAACCTAATTAATCAAATCAAATCAAATCAAATCCAACAACAAATCAACAAAGTTAATTAAACAAAATGAGCGGAAAAAGAAACGTACAGGAGAAGGAGCAGGGAGGCGTTTAGGATAAAGACGTTTGCCGGAGAGAAGATGATTCCGGTCAAAAAGATTGAAGAATCCCGCCATACAACCACCCATCTGTTTCTCTAGATTCTGGTCGTGTACCGCAACCCCCGTTGTCGTCATCGTTACGCTACTTTACTCTCTCTCTCTCTCTCACTCCTGTTTTTTTCTTTTTTTTTCTTTTGGTGCTTTTTTCACATGGTCATTTTCTCTCTCCTAAGTTTTTGTTGCAGTAGTGGGAGTTGGGAGTGTTGGTGTTGGCGTTGGTGTGAGTGTGAAGTTTTCACGGCTTTATCGTTCACTCCCGCTTTTCTGGTCTTTTAAAGGACCTTACGAGGTGAGAGTAGTATATAAAATGACTGTTTTGCCCCTATCATATGTAAGGGAATTTCATTTCTCAGAGTACAAAATTGGGCTTTTTCCGTGGGTGATGTTCTCTTTAACGTGTCAGAGTCCAACTTCCTTGAGACCTTGAGTTGCGAAAACTTTGACCCCTACCTCACTCTTTTTTACTGCTGGTAAAAATGAAAAGGTACTGTATTTTACATTTTTACCCTTTTTGATTCTTTTACCTTTTGTTTTATTTTTACCATGGGGAGCAAGTAAAGGTGGAGAATGGCCATTTTGTCGTCATTCACAAGTGTCGTATCTAAAGGTGTATTTGTGGCTTATGAAGGATTAACGGTTATGCATGAGTCATTAGAGTGTGGACGTGCGTAATTAATTTTGAGCTAACTAGTTGGTCGTTCATCTATACAACCTTGACGGGGATAGTACAAGGGAGTAAATCACTCATTGATTGCATTATTCGTGAATCGTGATAGATTTTGACTTAGTGACAGATTTTGACATATTAGCGATACTTACAATGCAGATTTGTAATTAGATTCACTACATGTTAAGAGTGTATTTCGAGTTCTCGACATTTATTTACATGTGTAATCGATAATAATTCGAATAATGGTTTATTACAATTTTACGGGAATTTTACGGTGTGAGGTAAAAAAAAAACATAATTGACATAAAGATAATTGGATCAAGTATGTTGACCATTGTTGGGTATACTACCTACCAATTGATTAACCGGTGATAGATTTTGACTTATTGGTGACAGATTTTAACATATTGAGAACAATTACAGAATATATTGTAAATCTTTAAATTAGTTTCACTACAAATGTGTATTTCGAGTTATCGTCATTTATTTATATGTGTACTCGACAATAATTCAGATAAAAGGTTTATTACTCCACAATCTATATTGTGGAATTATAGATTGGGTGAACCACAAGAATTTGATTTTGTTCTATAGGAGTATAGGACCCAAGCATGGTCCTCCTACTATGAGTCTATGATGTATGGACTATAGTACCTTAATAGAATGTAAAGGTCCAATCAAATGAGGAGCACAACTTTATCTATGCACCATGTTACTTGATGAACCTTTTTGGATGATCCTTGTCTTCTTCTAATAACGCACAAATGTTGTTTTTGTAACCATTTATTTTTAACAAAAAAATAAAAACTTTATTCGAATTATGGAGGGAAGAAAGACATAATGCCGATCACGTGGAAGGCGAGATTTGGGCCTGCGAAAGTGAAAGGGGGAAGGGCGGCCCGTGACCCATGTAAAAAGTGATTCGGATATTGGTACCCTCCGAAAAGGGCTTCCCATCCACTTTACACACGTGGCTCTATGTTCTTGCTTATTGGAGGAACCGAGTGTGACTTGAAATTGGAACGTTTTGGAGACATGGATCATGATCCGACTGTTCTCATGGACCAAACTCCCCTCCATCGTTGTCATTTACTCGTACGTGCTAATGTTGCTTCCTATCTCAATTGATATAGGGTTCGGAATTTTGCACCTTAATCGATGAGTGTATCGGATTCAGTGAATTTGAGTAGAGTTTAAGATGTACGTGTACAATGTTATTCTTAACCATAAATCTTAGACTTTTGACTTTCTATACTTGAATTTAGCTCTTGAGTTGCAAATAAAGATCGTGATCTATCGTTGCACCTTCGCTGAATGTAGTGAGTTTAGTCAAGAAAATGACGATGACTTCTATAAATCGTAAATCATGCTCACATCTATAAGTAGGGGAGTAGTACTATAAGGAATCGACGGGGAATAGCCTTGAAGGTATTTGGAAACATGGATGGATTTACGGAATCTTGGAGTATGGATGCACCGGCTTCTCAAATTCGTCGAAATATCCGAATATTGCCTAAAAATCTACAAAGTATTTTAATTTGCACCCCAAACTTATGGAGCTAATTAAATCTACTCATGTTTGGTGATGAGGATATTAAGAATAACGTAAAAAGGGTGTTGACCTATATCCATAAAGTGTACGAGTTTCGACAATAAAAATTCAACTATACACTTTTATAAAACTGATAACCGTTAGAAATTAATAATGACGGAAACAAAACAAGTATTCACTCAATCAAATTAGCGGATCTATCAATCATTTATCATTGAAATTTGCAATGGATGAATGAAATTTAACGCAATGTGTTACAAGTCGCATGGCCAAGTTGCCGTATCAATGCCCTAATTAAAGAGAACCTAAGCAAGAACTTCTTGGGTCACTCATTTGCTAACAGATTAAGTATACTTTTGCTATCATATATATGAACACACATTTCTATCCGTTCGTAAATAGTTTAACAATTTTGCCTTCCAATGCAATGCTAAGGGCCAAGTTACTGTTATTGGCAATTTATTAGTCGATCAAAATAATGTATATGTTGCTTGTTGGTTCAACATATGCTACCTAATTAAATGTGCAATGCACATTTACATGTGAAGTATGTCTATCATAATAATCTTGTTGGGGATAATCGCATGATTAAATAGAAGGTACTCTGATTTATCTCTCATTTTTTGCCGCAGGTGTAAGGGTGTACTGTCGTAGTATGCAAATTAAAATCCTGAGGTCGTACCAAATTTAACCCAAATTGACCTTCGAACTTGATGAACTCATACTAATTCTATTAAGCAATTTAAGAATTCATGCCAACAATGGTGACTATTTTGCTATATGTATGAACTCGGATAATCGTAGTCCCCTGATATCCACGTAGACTTGTTAATTACACATATTCAACTATCCACCTTTAAAAACTCAATTTTGATGGTGCAATATGTAATCAACAACTAATTTAGGAGCAACAGTATATCTAAGCTGAGAAGCTAACTTTGAGACTTTAGAATCGGATTATATTATTCTAATATCTTGGTATCTAGTACTCCGTATTTTATAACTTTAAGAGCGTGAACCATGAAAAAAATGGCGACGAAAAACGCAAATTCACTATCATCCATCCATGTAACCGGGGCGAAATCGCGGAAAAAGAAATGAGTTTTGAGAAAGTGGAAGTGTGCAAGGACAGTATATAGTGACAACGTTAAATTGGCTGGGATAAGATCAATGCCAAGAATTATTCGGAGATGAAAGCATCAAGTCTTTCACCAATGATATGCATTTGACATGACACATGAAGATACATTGATACAATCAATGAATTGAAGCAGCGCAGTTTGAGTCAGTGACTCTCAATGCAATATAACGTTAGAAATCACATGTGTTTTTTTTCTTCTCTTTTTCGTATCGTACGCTGGTCAAGTGTAAGATGATGGTAGGATCACAATTTCCTCTAGTTTAGCCAATTCAATTACTCCGGCTTATTTAGGAAGCTAGTGAATAGTGAGAACCAAACAAAAATAATTGCTGCTGCTTCAATTTATGACATTGATTGCAGCAGTGCAGTGATTTTATGACAATTTATGCAGAGAGAAAGCTTAGAAGTTCCAAAATCTATGATACAGATATTGAAGTGTACTATTGGTTTGGCATTGAGAAGGTATAGCCTAGTGAATTTACTGTTTAAGCTTTGAGATTTCAGGTGACATATGAATATATCATGATCAATTATCGAATTTGTGGTTCAAACAGCTCTCGATCCTCGATATAAGGAGAGAAAAAAGATTCCTAATGCCTAAAGTGTTGTTATAATGCGTGCTTACAATAAAGTTTCAACCTAAATGTCTGAAATATGATAATGCTACTCAGAAATTGACTTGATCTTTCTAGCTTCAATTTGCAAACATAAGTTTATATTAGAGGAGTGACTTCTAAGTTCTAATGAAGAAGATTTGCAAGGGTTTCACGCGGCCAAAGCACTCTAAGCTAGTTACGGTTTTTCTAATTAAGCTGATGATGAATTCTTAAAATTATAGTTGGAAAACATGACGAGCATCATCACATTATTTCATTGTACAGTTCTAAACCATATATAACGAGTTATTCCACCATATCTTCCTACATTTCACTTTCACTATTGGGGTATATACATAACTCTTGAATTTAAATTTTTCAATTTTCACTTATCAAAATTTATAAAAAAAAAAATATTTCGCCCCTGTTATGTCCGAGTCAAATCCAAAAACATACATATGATGGAACTCACGGATGTAAGTCTACTCCAATAGTGAACATTATGATAAAGTGTACTTGCTCAATCATAATGCGATTGCCTTCACATTGAAAAATTGCACTACAATTCCCCTAGGGTAACTAGTAGGTAAGTATCAGAAATTTCACCATGGTCCACATCACGTCTACTTAAGTTCTTAAAAATCTAAGTTACATGAATCTAATAACATATCATTCACCTTTGACACAATTCTCAAGATCACTTCCCTTAATCTTTTTCACCGACCCTTACATTTACATTGAAGTTCACACAGTAAAACAGTAAAGTATACTTCCGTTCATGTTTTAAATCCTTTTCTTATTAATTATCGTTGCCAAGTTACCATTCTTACCAAACATGCCGTACGTAGTAGTGATATGGTATGGTCAATGGCGTGTCTAATGTCTAATTAACATTCCTTAGGGACTTAGGGTTTGTTTCTAGTGTGCCTCCAAGAACCAAAGCAAAGCAAAATTAATAAGATTGCACCATTAATTCAGACCACGGATTCATCCACGATTTTCTATTGTACAAGACGGTATATCTATCTTTTATATGTAGTTACAAATCGTCAAAACAAAATTTCACTTAGTATCGAAAACAAAATATTAACGAATGAAAGGAATGAGAGGAGCATAAGGTGTACGCGTAGATGGTAAGTGATTACATTACCAACTACGAACAGTCTCGACATAGATTGTATTATTTATTTAACGGTAATAGAAATGGTGATTGGCTACAAGTAGACAATAGTTTGGGAATGGTGCATCAATGATAAACAGGTATGGGATTCAGATTCCTTCTAAATCTGGAATTTAGCATAGAGTTGGACAGTATAGCATCTTGAAGACTGCTCTTTCGTTCTCCTCTCCCTCTCTTTCAGTGTGGAGACTATACTGCAATTGCAGTATGCAGAGTCTTTAATTAAATTAACCTCAACACATACTTTCTGTTTTTTTTTCCTTTTAATATAACTTTGATAAATTCTTGCTATTCTCTAGCTGCCCGTGCATATGTAACATGTCAAGTGAATCGTAGCTCTTATAATTTGTGGCAATAATGCTGAAAAAGTGATCGCTTTTTCATAATTTTTATACATTTCATCTTTTAGGGCAAACCAATGTTATTGTTTTTTTTTTTTGAGAAAAAACCAATGTTATTGTTGACCAAAGCACTATTATGTTATACTACTCCAAAAAATTATCTATGACATCCAATAAATTGTAGTGTAGGAGTATGTACAGTACTAAGTTACCTATGTTACACACACAAACCCTTTTCTAGTCTCCTTATATACAATACCGCATTCGGTGTCTAGTATAATGACGGATAAGAACATCAAGATCGAGAGTAGCGGAAGAACACACATAACGATACACAATAGCTAATATTAACTCAAATTGAACACTATACCAGTATATATTATGAGAATAAGTTTAATTTGAATCGCTCACTGAACACAAACATTGTTTAAAAGACACGTAGATATTATCATTGGTTATAAGTCAAATAACATTAAATTTGTATTTACGGTGTTCCAATCATCCATTTTGGGAAGTAAAGATTAGAGAGGAATTGGGAAAAATACGGATATTAAAAACAAAGAAAAATGTTAGTAAATGTTAACAATGATCTTAAGCAGTGAGTATGTTTGTTTGTCCACTAACGGTGAAGGTATTACCTAAGTTCACAAGATGGGATCATAAACATGATTATGATTCATTTTATTAAGAAGGTAAAACTAGATAACTAACTGATAATGGTGTCAGTTAATAATAAAATGTAGTATGATTGAGCTAATTAATCAATCTTACAGAACACTTGCACATGATAGGTTATTAGTTCCTCAGAGGCGCAGAGCCTTGGTCCTCAAATAAATAAGTACGAAGGAAAGATCAAGATAGGGTTTGATTGTGATCTTATCTATGAATTATTAGTAGTGTTGTTTTACCTGATCCATCGTAATATAACGAGGAGTACTTGAATTGGTACGATCTTCATCATCATATGCTATATTATTATTGTATTTTCGCTCTATGCATGGTTACATGTTAAAACATACGGAGTACTCCATTGGGAATGTATAATGTCGAAGCTAAAGATATGGAGTATCGTTTTTCTCATACTTTTTCCCTTGTACTTACCCTACTCGTGCTTACATATTTCAACTCTCGGATATATGCATGTGTATGTACGACGAGATCGAAACGAATGTAATATGTTCATAAAGTTTATTTCATTATCTACATTGCACATACGTTTCTTATTTAGATATCATATATACCTCACTATCGACCTATAAAAAACACAACTCAAAGTCTATATCACATGTGATGACGATATGATTATTGATTCTACACTAATGTCAAAGGGTAATCCCTAATAATAAGCTCAAAATGCCCTATACAATCTCCTGGAATATACTTGTACATCACTATAGTTAGTTAGTTAATTACCTACTCACATTATTCCTAAGAATTAACAGCGTATAATTAATTAAAGAGTGTTTAATTTAAATACTTCAACTTGATAAGTTAGTTAAAGATGCAAAATGTTGATGTTGTTTACTAGCTGCTACTAGAATTTAGGAGTGCGTCAGCGCAGCTTTGGTACGTTGTGTAGCAGTCAAAAGAGAGGACAAAAGTGATGGTAAAAAGAGTCGGTTAATGGTCTTTTAGGCTGTCAATGCAACTTAGCTTTGGCTTCGGAATTCCCCCTCCTTCACATGCTTCTCTTCCTCTCACATTATGCTTCTTATTTTACCATATACTTTTGTACTTAATCTTGGACTCATGTTTCATTATATGCATGCCCCTTTACCATATGATCGATGAAAGAATGAACATTTATAGATTGAGTATCATATTGTACGTAATTGACACTACCGAGTTGATAAACTAGTATAAGATATTATAATATGAAACCGAACATTGTTAATTGGTAATTCTGAACACTTGTATCAGTTGATCGATACATACGAAGTTACTTCATCTCAGTCAAATTTTCATAATCACATACACACTCTACTTTGTAATGATGTTAAAATTGATAGTTGTGTTAGTGGCCACTCATCAATAGTGAAACGCAAGTGCTTTGGTTCAAGATTCTAACGTCTCAGGGTTTGTACTACTAAACATTATACCCGAAGTTACATGAATTTCAATAATGTAAGTCCGTATCGTTAGTATTACTATCATTTTCAACTCGAATTCAAACCAAGTGGATGGTACATAAGAGACCATTCGCACATACACGATCCAATGTGGTTCTAATTCATGCTAGCTTAGCTACTTGCATAGTTGCATGAGTGACCACTCTCCGCAGTTTCTTTATCTATATATGAAGCTACTATATACGGAGTATACTACTCTCACTAGGTAGGGAGTATGAAAATCCGTGCAAGATGATGCAAGTCTAAGGTGTTAAGTGCGACACTAACATAAGTAACATCAATTAATAAAAAAAAACATAAACTAATCATCGTATTAAAATGTTGTTGTTGCAGAGAGTTGGTGTTTATTTTATTAAGTGGAGTAGTGTATCAAACTGCACTGCAGCTTGCTTACATCTTACAAGTTGTCAGAATAAAAGATCGATAAAATTAAATTAAATTTTGAGGTTTTTCTGTCAACTGGTGGTATACAACTTTTATTCTTTAATTTATAAAGCCTGTGGATGACCACAATTAAAGACAATATTGTCCAGATATGTTTTACTACTGTACTCCCTCCTAACCATAATGATTTCCTCCTTTTGAAAACAGTTTTTGAGTAGCCATGTTTGAAGCTCCTTTTAGACCAAATGAATCGTTAACTTGTTGTAAAAATTAGTTCTTATTCTATTCTGCATTGCATTCTACCAACACCACTTAATTTTAAGGTAAACGGGGCTTTCATTTAGTATAAAAGTAGCCCCGAACATAGCTACTCAAAAACTGAAAACGAAAGGGGGACATCTTAGTGGGTAGGAGGATGTATGTGTTATATATGCATGCAATTATAAAGTTTTATTACTCAAATATCTAGTTTTGGTACCGGAAAGTTGTTAGCAAGAAGTTGACATCTCAAGTGTATTCTCAACGGCTTTTACTTTTATGCAACTATGCATATGAGCATATCTTCTCTCTAAGAAAAATGATCGTAATGTATATAACAGGGTATGTTATCATCATTTAAGTGCGAATTAAAAATGCGTAAAAATTATTTCAGATGCTCTTTTAAAAAAAAAAATTCTAGAATTTTAAAACTAATAATATTTACGTGTACATGCTTTCGAAAAATAGAGAGTAATCCGATACCTTTTACGAAGTCCGAAGTAGTAATAACTAATAAGCAAGAAAAAACGGGTAACTCAAGAAGACAGATATGAAGCGGGTTGTTTTGGTCAACCATGCAAAATAAAGGCTGGTAACGGTCCAGCAAGGTTCTGAAATCCTTGAGGCCGAAAAGGCCCATAAAAAGTGTGACTGACTGACTCCGCTTCATTTTGGGCTGACTTGTGTTTATATGGACGTGTCCGTATGCATATCACCAACCATAAGTCCAACTTTGTTGTTTTACAACTGCAAATGCAAGCCCATTTCTAATTGCGAGGTCCATAAGCAAGTAAAAGAAGATTGGGGTTTGGCAAATTGATTGTTGTATGAGACATTTTCACGGTGAAACGGAGCTGAAATATTTGGTAGCTGATTTGGTAGAATTAGCGGATATAAGAGCTGATATATATAAAATTACGTAAAATGCATTATTTATTTTTAATTTCATTTTGATTTAGTAAATAAATGAGGGTAAAATAGGAATAAAATTATGATAAACTAGCTTGTTTTTAAATAAGTTACATGGGGTAACATCTTAAATAAGCTAGCTTATTATTTAAGCTAGTGGTCTTACCAAACCAACTTATTTGGTCAAAGAGTTTAAAAAACTAGTCAAATAAGCTACTTTGGCAAGATAAGCTAGCTTATTGTGCATACCAAACATAACCTATTTCTCTAACTCAATAAAATGTTTTGGACTTCTGGTATTGGTGAAAACTAAAGTTTCGTATGAGACAATAACTTATCGCGAGACCAACGCATTTCAGTTTGGAAAATTTTGTTGGTAGTGTATGTGTTTCACCTGAAGTTATTTTGCTCTGTAGAGTCCATACACTTACTTAACTACATCCAATTTTGGAACATATATGATTGAGTTAAATTTGTCCCTATTTCTAGTTTAGAAGCATTAATTTTTTTGCATAAACTTGGATTTTGGGTTCCTTGTGATTTTTGTTCGAGCTTTTGTTTGGTATGAGATGTCCCCATTGCCTTGTTAATCATTTTTGAGATGTTGTCACATATAGCCATATAGGCATAAAATACCAAGTTATACTTCTAAGTGGAGAACTCTAGGTATTTAGTTGAAAACAAAGGGTTTTGATGTACGAATGTTGGGTTTTAGCTTAACTACACTTGATTTTATGTTAGAGAATTTAGCCTTATTTAGAGCAATATTTACATCAATTATCATTCTTCGAACCTATCGATACCCATAATATCACCCCTAGATGCTTCCACGAAAAAAATGAGCTTTTTTCGTTTTCGGATCCAAAGTATGCTAAAAGACGTGGATTATATAGTTCGATTTTGATTAACCATTTATTTTAAAAACTAACCCTTGTTGGATATGAGACTAGTTCTTCTGTCACAAAAGTTCTTTAATCTATTTTCACACAAACCCAAAAATTCTATTATAGTTGTCAATATTTGACAATTAGGATAAGGAATGAAATCCGTACCATTAAATTAGGATAAGATAAATTTCAGCCGTTTGATTTTTTTTTAACCATGGTTAAAAAATGTTCCTACAATACATCTTACCACACAGGATTACAACATATAATATTTTTGAATGTAATCAAAATGCAAGATATTCCTTATTTACTTTGATTTTGTCTATCAATTCTTATCCAAGATATTTGACTTTTTAAGGAAATAGAATTTGATAATTCCCAATTTCAAGAAAGAATAAGAGTCTATGCATAGTACACCTAGTATGGGATCCGATCATATAGCATATCAATAATTTAAGTTGGTTAAAATATACTGATTAATGGGATTAGTGGGATTTTGTTATTTTAATTCTATGATCAGCCATATCGTTTCATACGAATGATTAGTGCACATTATTGCCATGGCGGTGGCCCATGCCTAGCTAGTGGTGGGTTCATTCACCGACGACGGCGGAAAAGTGCTCCGGCGAGGGTCTGGGTAGCTTAGACGGGTGAGGTCTTAATTGAGGTTCACACCGCCGGGATGATGAGGGGGAAGAGCGAATGAAGAGCGGTTGTGCGGTGGAGGAGAGGGTGTGGAGTGGAGCATGGAGCCAGTTGTGGCAGAATTAATCGAGTTCCGAGGCGGCGAGCTGTTGCTCCGACAAGGTCTGAGGGAAGCGCCCGACCATGGGCTTGTTACGCCATTTTTACCACCTTCTACGGAGTATATTTCTGTACTGATTTTTCCCCAAATGAATTTAATAGTGAACCCCTGAATACGTGAATGTGAGAGGATTTTTTTTTTTATTTTTATTTTTTCAGGGGAAAGATATTTGTAATTGTTGATATATATTTTAATAAATCTAAAATAATATTTTTAAAAGATTTTGTAATATTTTATATTATTATTTAATTGTTAACTATAGTTAAATCTTATCCTAATCGTCAAAAACTGACAATTACCATAGAATCATCGAAACAAACCACCCATTTCGGCTAATGTACCGTTTTCGACAATTATTAAAACCTATCGGACTACCACAGGTCTTTGGCTCTAAAATGCGCAAAGAAGATGAAGAAAACAAAAAAAAGAACAACACCAAAGAGGATCACACACAAACATTTGTTGATGAACCAAATGTTATAGACCCACCAAAAAAAAAAACTTCATTTCCAACAGAAAGTGATAGAAAAGCCTCTTTGTATCATTCCAGTCCATAGAGAGTAATCTATGGTGCTTGTTTAGCTCACCACTTTCTCTCTCCTCTCTCCTCTCTCCTCTTCCCCCCCTTTTTTAGGCCACTCTGGTAAGCTTCTTTCATACTCTTTTGCACTTGCATGTACTCATCAATCTCTTCCTCAAATCTTCAATTTCTGGCATCTGGGTATTTCAATTGGATCCATTTCTGTATCTGGGTACCTCTCATTTTTCTGATTTAATGGCATTTTCAATGATAAATGGTACTGATCAATTAACCCTAATGAGGGCAAAAACCCTAAATAATTTTGGGGTTTCTGGGTCTGATTTGCATGCAAAGTACCATAAAATCCCCAAATTGAACATGATTTCACCTAATAATGGTAGGAATTTGAGGTCCAAAACCCTAATTACAAAATGTAGCAGTGTATCAGCTAGACCTGCTGCACAACCTAGGTTTATACAGCACAAGCAGGAGGCTTTTTGGTTCTATAGGTTCTTATCGATTGTGTATGATAATTTTGTGAATCCGCCGCATTGGAATGAGGATATGAGGGAGGAGGCATTGGAGCCTGCGGATTTGAATGATAGGAATATGGTTGTTGTTGATGTTGGGGGCGGTACCGGGTTTACGACACTTGGTATTGTGAAGCATGTGGATGCTAAGAATGTCACCATTTTGGATCAGTCACCCCATCAGCTTGCCAAGGCGAAACAGAAGGAACCGTTGAAGGAGTGTAAGATTATTGAGGGTGATGCTGAGGATCTCCCCTTTCCTACTGATTATGCTGATAGATATGTTTCTGCTGGAAGGTATAATATATGTTGTCATTACTATCATAGTGTGATGTCTTTTGTGTGTTTGTATTGGCCTGCTTGCTTTAATCGTTGTATTTGGATTAGAAAAATCGTGTTAATGATCGAAAGAATTGGTCTGCTTGATTAGTAGCATGTCATTTGGTGTGTTGGTTGAGCTTTTAGTGTGTGATATGGATACTCGATGTCTTGTGTTCTTTTGAGAAATTTGTATGATTTTCGGTGTTCATGGAGTAGACAAACGAAAATATGGAAATCAGGATGAAATGAAAGAAGCGAAAGATGATTGCTTTGTTGGAATGTTTCTTTTGTGAAAGTTGTATTTAGTTCGACCATTTATTTGGCATGAAGAGTGGGTAAAATAACAGCTGGGAATTAGGACCTGAGTTGATTAATTTTGTTTGGATAGCATGTCAGCTAATCTCATCACTTTAGAGAGTCCGGAGATATGCTCCTAGACATGTAGACAGTGGTTCTCTTCTGTGCCAAAGCTTATTGTGTATATGTATGTATGATTGTATCTTTTTGTAAAAATCATAGGAGATGCTTTGTATTTAGGTTTTGCCTTTACAAAATATATAAAATCGTGTGAAGAGTAATTTTTGGCGTACCATTCAGAACTTGGGGTTGGAAGGAATGAAGTATTCGTTGAGGTTGTCTGAAATCTGAGTCAATGTTTTTGCGAATTAATGTTGTGCATCATTTTCTAATGATATTTGTACCGTCATTTCAAGTTCGAAACAGTTCATTTAAAAACTTGGATGTTGTTAATAGAGGATGGTCATCATTCATCTTGAGCTAATGTGTGCTGCCGATTTTTTGTGATCAGTATTGAATATTGGCCGGATCCTCAGCGAGGCATAAGGGAAGCATACAGGGTGATAAAACTGGGAGGCAAAGCTTGTTTGATTGGTCCAGTTTATCCAACATTTTGGCTTTCTCGCTTCTTTGCGGATGTTTGGATGCTTTTCCCCAAGGAGGAGGAATATATTGAGTGGTTTACAAAGGCTGGATTTAAAGACGTTCAAATCAAAAGGATTGGTCCAAAGTGGTACAGAGGAGTTCGTCGCCATGGGCTTATTATGGGTTGCTCAGTAACTGGTGTCAAGCCTGCTTCTGGAGATTCTCCATTAGAGGTATTTCTCCTCCTCCTCTTTCAACTTGTCAGACAATGTTGACTTGGACTGCATATATGCTTCTTCCTCGTTGCAACTGTTACTTATCTGTTGATGTTTACTGCGAAAGAGTTCCCTTCTTTACTGTTGGTGCATCATCTATTTGCCTCAGCATACTGGATGACTAGTCCATTTGTTGACTTAAAAAAGTGGAAAGTTTAATGTATTTGCTGCTATCAACGGTCGTCTCCTGTAGTCGTGTTCTGTTTTGGCTGGTTAGTGAGAGTTTAGCCCCCAGTAAGTGATACTATAGGTTTGTTAATCGTCCCAACATAAAAAGTATCCATCTTGTCTCCCACATCCTATGCCATTGCGCCAAAACTTAAGCAACTTGAAGCTGCATGAGTAGGAACTAGGAAGTCATTATTTTTAATGTAAGAAAATCTGCTCAATATTCATTTGAAGCCACCTTGGCCTAGGTAAATTGTTCCAGGCACCTTGGCCTTCTACTATACTTTCCAGCCTCCGTATATGATAAGCTTGTTTTTGTTTGAAATTTTTTTTTTCCGAGATCTGGTGCAAATGATTACTCGTACTTCAATGTCTCGGATTTTCGTTCTGATTGGATTTATCTGTGTGTTATGCAGCTTGGTCCCAAAGTCGAAGACGTGAGAGAACCAGTTAAGCCACATGTGTTTCTCTATCGCTTCCTCATTGGAGTGATAGCGTCAACTTACTATGTGCTCGTGCCAATCTACATGTGGATCAAAGACAAAATCTTTCCTAAAGGTATGCCATTGTAAGGCATGACAGAAGGGAATCGCGAGTTGGATCAGTGAGGTTTTCGAGTCACTTTACAAAGAAAACCGAATAAGTATTGTGAATCTTGTTGGTCGTAGCATAATTAGAATTTCTGTAAACAGTTTGCGAAGTGGCATACGTTTTAACTAGTTGTAGCTGCACACTAAATTTTCGACAATATTAGCTGTTTTAGCTATGTTTTTCGCTCGTGGAGTTAGATTCCAGTTGGATTACCAAGTTTTTTGCAGTCTCTAGCCTCTCTACGCATATTAAACTTTGCCAAATTGCAATGACGCAACTTTGATGCTATTATGCAATTTTTGGGTGCCATAAGTATGGCTAAATTGCTTACAATCCTTTTTGCACGAGATCACAACATAAACACAAAAATTTACTACAGACTGAAGTTTACCACGTTCGAGCAAACAATTTTCATCGCAATCACTCGTAGATTGTCTTGGAAGATAGAACCACTAAAGGGAATATATAAAGCAATAACTACTAGATAATCGCGGTCGAGTCTTTAAAGTAACAAGTCATACTACAGTTTTAAGAAATGGGAGCCTGTGGCTCTGTCCACTTCCAAAGTAAGTAACAAGTCATGCTACAGTTTTAAGAAATGGGAGCCTGTGGCTCTGTCCACTTCCAAAGTCTCCCGATATTCTAATACACCCCAGCAATTTCTCAACTATTCATGTCCAGTGTTCAAAACGGATGCATGGGCATAGTTCTAAACTGCAGTCAAGTTGGACAACGGAATCTACCTCGATCCAGCGTCAGGGCTACCATCACCATAGGCTACAAGACCCTTTTGAGCCACAGGAGATCTTGAAGGTGACTTCCTGGGAGATACAGAGGTTCTCTTCCGTCGGTGCCTTGGCAGGCTGACATCTGGAGAGCTCGATCGAGAAGCTCGGCCCCTGGATCTCGACCTCGATTTAGCTCTGACTGGAGAACGCCGTTCATCTGCTCGGGTGCCAAGACGAGATCCTAGCCTCTCACTGATTGGACGCCTTTCCCCATGACTGATACCACGAACAGGACTGCGGCTCCTATGCCTTCTAGGGCCACGATCACTTGGGCTGCCAGATCGACTTCGACTTCTCCTGCTCCTATTAAACATTAAACGTGGGCATTCACACTCAAACTCAGACCTTTCTTTTTGCTAAGTCTACTAATTGCAACATCCAAGGAAGATGGCGCAAGGTAAAGCAACCACACTGGACCAAAAAGTCAAAAACGTGTCAATAAAGGGGTCAAGCAAATACCTTGGAGATCTTCTCCTTGGAGGGCTTCTATAACGCCGGTAAGGTTCACGATCTCGATATGTCGAAGTTCTGCGGTAGATAGCTAAAGGTTAATCCTGAGGTAGCCTTTTCACCCTGATTTCTTATTACTCAAGCTCAATTACAAGATACCCGCATATTACCTGTCACGATTCCTGTTGTAGTAATTCCTGCCACCAAAATTGTGTGGCCCACGTAGCTCTGGAGAGTGACCTCTATACTTCCGGACAAAAGCAAACTTTTCAGTGAATCCTCGGCCCTTCCTAATGGGTCCAGAAGGCTTTTCAGGCTCTTTACCCTGAGGTGGAACACCCTCTGGGGCAGTAATCATATCATCATCTTTAGGTTTAGCACTTGCCTTTCCATCAGGAATCTCGCTATCACTAGGGAGACTTTCTTGACTTCTTCTAGGGCTACAAGATTGGCCCCTGCAATCAACATAAACAGGATTAAATAAGTAAATAACTGACAAGCATTGTGAGGCTCCAGTCTAGACTAGACTAGGGAGGACCATGTTCCTTGTTGGTTCACGTTATTTAGTATATGTTTGATAGTCAGTCGAAACTACAGTTTCTCATCAATGACGACCACCACCAATTAGGATTATTAGATATTCTCCAGCAACTACCTGTTTTTCTCGATATCAACTGCAGGTTCCACTACGCTTGCAGAATTTGAATCCTTTCCATGCCCATTGCTTGACATACGTTCAGTCTTTTGAGTAAATTCACCCTCAGTCATGGATGGACTGATCACTGTCTTCTGAGCACGATCTTTCCGCTGATCTGCACCAGACACAGATGACTTTTTGTCCGACTTTGGAATGAACAGAGAACCAAATCAACACTAAATGATGGTATCTAGGTTATCTACATTTGGCAGAGCCAGAAAGAAAAATCACGAAGCCCCATAGAATCCTCTCATCTTACTCGATGATTTATGTCGTTTGGGCTCTTCATCTCCAGAGGCGCTCCTGCTGCTTGTGGTTTCACTTTCACTGGAGCTATCAGAACTCCTGCAAAATCATACAAAATAGGGTGTGAGAGAAGGAAACAAGACGGAGCCTGACCAGAGAAAGAATACCTGATAGAAACGGTACCGTTTAGATTTGCGCCTGGATCTACCGGAACGACCGTTTCTCTTTTTGCTGTGCCCACTCTTTTTCTGCACCCGTTTAATGCCTTTGCTGGATCTCTTTCTCTTTCGGCGCCTCCCACCACTGGAAGAGCTGGAGTCATCAGACTCTGAATCAGAAACAGAAGAATCTGAATCTGAATCAGAACCAGAATCTGCTGAGGAGCTGCTAGATGAGTCTGAAGAAGAGTATCTCTTCTTCTTCCTTCTGTCTTTGGGAGATCTCTTGTGCCGCCTTCTGCCTTCGTCATCTGAAATTTCACCAAAATTTGAATTTTTTCTTGGTTTCTTCAACATCCCTGATGAAGTTAAAAATATATAAGCAGAACAACATAACATCACGAAAATGAAACTACAAGCTTCGATAATAGCAATCCTTCTAACAAGCTTTTGACCTCACCTTTCTCTAGTAAGCCTGCTGTTTCAACTGGAACTTCATCTTTTGTGACCATCTCCGCTGAAAGTGGAACCTGGCAAAGTAATCCCTTTCAGATACATATATCAATTTGAACTAGTTTTAAAAGAGAGTCGTGCGGTCATGCCAATATATGAAGAAGACAGTTGCATCATGTCAACTAAATTCAGATTATAAATGACGTAGGAGAATCAGACTGTTACTAAGTATTACAGCGAGTACTCTGCCAAACTCAGTACCTTGCTCTTACGTTATTCTTATATTATCCTGAGGCAGTACAGCAACAACACATTACCACAGGCTCCCGCCCATGACGAAGTCATGTTGGGAGGGGGGGGGGGGTGGGGGTTGGACAAACACAGGCTTATCTTGAGGCAGTAACTTTTACAAATTACAACTCACCTACTAAGACCAGTTTCCCAACGACCCATAGAAGAGAGCAATTCATATAGGAAGGTAGCAATTAGCCTTTCTGGAATCACATTTGTTAACGGGAATAAAAAAAGGATTTAGATAACCCTACTACGAAAGACCAACCATCCTCCACATACATCTTTCGTTACCTAAAGGCCAACAGTTGCTTGAATAGATTCACACTGTAACAAACCATGTCACCGTTCTCTACATTATACTTTCTAGCCTTGCTTGGACAAGAAACTAGTGGCCCATACGATCATAAAATTCCGCTGAAACAAGCCTAATGCCACTTACACGCTCACCCCGGGTTCTTTTCCAACCAAGCTTTGCATGGAGTTATTAAATTTCTAATCTAAACGGACACCACTAATGTCAAAAACACTAACATCCAATAACTACCGTCTAAATCCCACCAAGTGCTTGTGAATTCCCGTCAATACACACCTTCAAACTTCACAGCTGTACTGTACCTACTCTTACCAATGCTAGTCTAGGAAAGCATGTTCGAGACATTGAAACATACACACTGGATATAACGATGCAAACCAACCATTGATACACCATATATATATACCACCCACCGCTCATCTCACCACTACTAATGAATCACCACAAGTACCGGCAAATGCAGCAACATCGAAACTCTTCTTAACTCCCCCGCCATGGTTTCGCTATCTAATAATTCACAAGAACATCAAAACTCTAAGCTAAACCCAAAACAACCCACTAAAAACACAAAAAATGGAATCTTTCAGACACTAGTAACGCAAATTCAAGACATTCATCAGCAAAAATTGATGCTTTAGCTTCACACACAAGCCTCCCAACAAAGTAACAAGCTTTAACCTTTTCACCCAATTCCTAACACCAAAATAACCTCCATAAACCCTAAACCCTAACATAACAAAACCCAATTTTCCTTATGAAACTTAAAACACAAGCAAGAACCCACAAATTAACAGTGATGGGTATGATTCATACATAACAACATTGCCCCAAATCTCAAAAATCACATACAAAATTGGGTTTTTATTTTCTTCCCATAGCAGGTCATGCAACATTAATAAATTCAATTAATAAGCTGTAATTTACTCTAGAAATTGACAAAACGTGAGATTGAAGCTTGAGGGTGTTACCTATATAATCGGAGGAGAGAGAAAGATTGCGCCTTTCGGGTAGAAATTGGGGAAGGAAAACGATGACAGTCAAGGAGAGAGAGAAAATATGAGTAGTGCTGAGTGCAGGGGCTCACCACTCGCTGATTTTTATGAGAAGTGCTTGCCAATTTTGCACCCTCCTTTTTATTTGTCCTTTTTTTTTACCCCTAATGTAATTACTGGGAATTTTTTGTGAATGTAATTACTGGGATATTTTTGTTTTCTCCACTCGTCTTACTTTATTATGACTCGGATCCGACCCATCACACATGTAAACGGATCTAGGTCCGACCAAATCTAATGGGTCGTTAAAAATGAGGACCCATATCCTACCCACATGGGTCGGCTCGCTCTGGTTTCCACGCCCATCCCTAGTTACGACTTACGAGTAGTAGTCATTCATCCTATTCATAATCATCGTCAACGATAACAAGAACAAAACTCGAGTAGGATTTGTATTGCGCAATTTGCGCCTGCATCACTAGTCATTTTCGAAACAAATGCTTATTGATTTAGAAGGTGTTGTTATCGCAACTCTAATAAAGTCATCAGAGAAATGCTTTTTGTCTAACGGGCTTGTTGATTTAGAAGGTGTTGTTGTCGCAACTCCGTAATTTTCACGTGTCCAACGTTAGATACCAGATAAAATTAAGCCCAAATTGACGGTAAATAGTAAAAGAACATCATTAGAAAAATAAATAAAAACACCACCGATCTTTTTTTTTTTGTCTACCGCAGCAGATTAAAACCACCACACACCACCCAAAAAACCACCGGACAAAAAAAAATGTCGAACTTTCCCGCCACGTCAACCACCGCAGATTTCGCCGAAGACTACTCACCAAATTCGACGCTAATTACCTTCGCTAAACCCATCCCCCTCTTACGCGGGCCAATACCCGCGGGCCCAACTGACGACCCGGAACTCGGCCCATACGTGCTGGGCTTCCCAAGCCCGGATTCCTTCTCAACCGCCCTCACCACCTCCCAATCCAAGCTTCAGGAACAATGCGAGGCAGGTACCCGGGTCGGGTGCTCCATATCCGCATCTAACAAGTGTATGACCCCCTGGTGGAAAACCGCCCTGTTGGGCCAGAAAGTGGGCCCGGAGGAGCGGGCCGAGTGCGAGGAGAGGGAAATGGAAGGGTGTCTGGTGGGGTCCGCTGAAAAGTGCGCCAAGTATGCTGAGGAGAAGTGTTTGGACTCGTTCCTGTCGGCTCGGGTCTGGAAGAGGAATGATTTGGGCCCGTTGGGTGGTTGGGCCTCTGAGAAAGGGTTGTTCGGGTTTTTGGGGTTTAATGTGGGCCTGGGTTCGGGCCATGTTGATGATGATGATGAAGTGGGTTATGTTAGAGGAAGTGAGATTTTGGGGGAAAAGATTTGATCTTTTTGTTTGGTAAGTTTGATTTAAGTATAATATGTTCATTAAGATGCTTGTATTGTGTTGTATCTTGCTTAAACTCGGCGAAATTTAGCGTGTAAAACAAGTTATGTTCTGCAAAATTTGAACAAAGGAAAGCAAAAGTGGTGAGAAAACAAGCAAAGTTGAGTTGAAATTCAACAAAATTGATCAAATGTGTAAGGCCTAATGTCTAGTGAACACACCCTTATGTTGTAGGAGTATAGCTCATTTTAGGTAGAGGTAAGGCTGGATACATCTGGGATGCTTGTTGTTATGTTGTGTGTAATCGGGTGGCGAATTTTTCGGTTTTGGTACAGACTGAAATTGTAGACAGAATTTGGCCATTTGGTGTATCTGGTAACTTGTGGATTGTATGTGGGTTAATGAAGTGTTTAGGTTATATGTTTGGAATGTTGGCTGTCTTATTATCGGGCTTGGTTGGCTTCCAATTGAGCTCATGAAGCTTGAAGGAACCAAATTTAGGGTGCTGTCAGACTGTCAGTAATTCGAGTCTAGTTGGTAACAATGAAGTCATCAGTATTGGTAATGGGAAGTCATTTAATTTGGGTGGAGTCTCATGAGCTACTGAATGAACGAGAGACGTGGACTAGAGGAGAATGGCTATAAGTTGGTGTGGATGGTCGAAGTAGTTCATTGTCAACATTATCCGTTTAGTTTCTTGCCCATGGGTTATCCTGGTACGGGGCGCAGTTTGTTGGTTACTCTGCTGGTCAAGATGCTGAGCGACAGCAGATTAGTGGGTGGATTCTTGAGTCACTGTGGGTGGGTTTCGATTCTTGAGTGTAGAATTTTTGATGACTTGTTAGTTGCTTGGTTGCTTTATGCCGCTGCTGAGTGGAGAACGGATGCATTTCTGATGCTCAGTGAAAGACTAATGGTAGCATCAAGAGTTGCCTGATCACCAGTGCCTTGTTTTCTAGCATGTCATGTTGCTCTAGTTACTGAGGATTGGATGGAGGGTAAAGACTAAAGAGGGCAACAAGTCCTTATCATTTGTAGAGTTTTGGAGTTATGCTCGAAGGGGAATAAATAATCATGGGAGTTTTATATTGCAAAATGAACTTTCACTGGGTAACAAGCAATTGCCATAGGAATGTGAGGTTAATGAATTTTTCCAGCAATCAAGAAATCAGATACTGTACTTCTACTAAGTAGTGATCTGCCACCCCCCCCCCCCTCCTTTTTTTTTTCGTGATGGAAGTTTGAGAATGGGAACTCAACTTTCGTGACACTGGGTATAGCCATACACTATAGCGAATGTGAGGCTACCTCACATCTTCCAGAGATCTTTTTTTTATGAAGCAGTGGCTTTGTTATTTCTGTGTCAATGATTTTATCTGAAAGCCACGGCATATGAGTGACTGAGTGAGCATGTGTTGTTGTCTCGCTCCTTAAGGCTGTAACCTGGATAGTTGCCTCAGGTAGAACAACCTGAAATGTGTCCTGGATCTCCCCTAAGGTAGGTCAGTTTTAGAAGTTTCAATGTTTACTCTGCTCATTCCTGTTTAACTCCATCATGAATTGATTTTGTGGACTTCATTTATTAATTCAACCAATTGCTAAAATCTTCAAAGGTCTTAAAACATAATGTCATTTATAGTTGATCGTAGTTGCTCGTTATTGCAGCTTATCATATCTGTACTTGGATCATGCTGAATTGTACCGAAGATGCAAAAACTCGAATGTAATGCAGTATACACTAATGCCTGATATCTTTTCTGCAGCCTGGTTTCATGATACTAGAAAATGGCAGGAAAGAGCCACCAGCTTCAACATTAAGGGATAGTGATATGGCACCTTACTGGCCTTTGAGCACTGAGTTAATTAGTATATCATCGTCTCTGCAAGAAGCAGCAGAAGGCGTTTATAGAGTTACATTCAAGAAAGCTCTTGTTTCACTGTTGTCCGAAATACTGATACAGCACCCCCATCAGGTGCGCTTTTGATAGGACTTGTGTATAGTAGTTGGTACTTTATCAACTGTCTGCAGTCTGCTACACAAGTGAGACCACCCGTCCACCCACTAGGCTCTATGTCCCTAAAATAGCAGAATCAAGCATTTTTTTTCTGAGGAGCTCCTTTCCCAGCCTTCGATCAGGAGCTTTTAAGGTGATTTCTGGAGTATTTGCTATTTAAGGTCTAAAGCTCATTCGTTCTGTTTTCGGCACTAAAATTCTGTTCTTGTCTGGCTGGTACTACATTTTCTCTTAATGTTCGATACTGTCTCTGCTTCTGAAGCCTTCTTGATGGCTTAGAGATAGTACTTACATATCCGTGGAGAACGCCTGTGGTCTTTCGGGGTAGATAGGTTTCTCCTCAGGTAGATACGATGATGGTGTGAATGTGTATTGGGGTAACGTTTACGAGTATATCTTTTGTGAATCGACCAATTGCATCATGCAATAAAAATGTGAAATGAATTTTGCAATCAACAGAAGTATTCGAAACATGTAGCATATTGATTATTGACTAATATTATTATTGTTTCATTTACATTAAAACATAGGATTATAGCGAATGTCTTCTGTACATACGAGCATTGTAGCTATTGTAGAAACTAGAAAGCGTAATGAAAACATATTATGTAATGGTAATAAACTATACAAGCACTGGAAACAAAAGAAAGAAAATCAATGATTTTTACTTCCTCCATTCTTGGTAGACTTGTGATCAGATTTTAGAGACTTGTGATTAGATGTTGAACATTTGTGATCAGATTTTGAAGATTTGTGAACATTTTGAGGAATAGCAGCAGTCAAGTTTAGGTACCTCTCTTGATCAGCTTTATCCTCCAATCTTGATCTACAAGTTACACAGCGTATGAGTTTTCTTCTCTGAGTCCTCTTCCAAGCCATTAAGCACTCCTCATGGATAGGGTTCCTACACGTTCCGCATGAGACCAACCTCTCCCCTGACTTGCCCAATTCATTCAAGCATATAGGGCATGTCGCACCATCCTCGACCTCCTCACACGAGGTCAGGCCGGCCACACCAATGCCATCGCCCCCTAGCTCCCTCCTGAGGAAGAACGCCTGATGGAACTTCTCGCGAAGGGCGTGCCCTGCTAGAGACTCGAGGGAGCTAGGGATTGATTGAAGCCTCTCCAACTGAGACGGCTTTAAGACTCGCCGTCTCAAGCAATTGTCATCGAGTGGGAGGCCTAAGACCTTGACAAACACGAACAGAATGTGCTTACACGGTGTGGCCTTATCGGGGCACGTGCAGGATGGGTTGGTCGATATGTTGACGACGTACACGTTCCCCGTGGCTCCGAGGATGAAGAAGTCGGGATCTGATCGGTACAAGAGCAAGAGCGGATGGCATAGCGCACGCGTAACGCGTTCTACAAAGGCTTCGTCGGGCTCAAAGCAAGAGCTTGATTGTGGTTTGGCGTGTTTGTCTAATGGGTTTGAAGTACTGCTCGACGATCTTATTGTCATTTAGGGTGGGATTTCTGACGCAAAACCAAAGATTTATCGATTTATCTTTAAGATATCTATGATCAATCTAATCTCCTTTGAGCAAATTTAGTTCTTCGACAACTCGGCTTGTTTATGTGCCTTTTGCGGATTTGTGTTAATCATATGGCTAATATTGGCTTTCCTATTTTTAGTCCTACAAATGGCTGTGATCATGCTACTTTTCGTTGCCACAATGCGCGTTTAGGTACTCTTTTGTACGGAGTATCCTCCTATATGCTAACATTACGGCCAAATTTATTGTATCTCTTATATGCTAACATTACGACCAAATTCATTGTATTTATAGACTCCTTTAATTTTCTGTCACTTGAGAGTTTAATATAGAATCATTCGTAATATAGAACATCATTAGTTGAGCAAGAATTGTTTTTAAAAAAGAAAAACAAAAATGAAAAAATTCCGTTGCCGGGACTTGAACCCGGGTCTCTCGGGTGAGAGCCGAGTATCCTAACCAACTAGACTACAACGGATTTGTTGCTCTATTATTCAAGTTTTTTATTGTTATATTTTTAAATACTACATACACATAATTATATTAAGAATATTGCTGGACTCCTTCCAAAATGATTAAAAAGAGGGGCAAAATTGCACTTATATTCTTCCGAGACCACTATTCCATCGCAAATCCAGCCATAGTAACGAGAAAACCGTTCTTCCCGTGTAATAATTCAATTTAATCACACACGCACACTTGCACATACATGTACGTCTAACTTGCTCTATAATTGATCGATATTCAAGTATCATCTGTATTCTGTAACTTGTAAGTTATTGTTTCTTCAAATCTTTAGTCAAACAATAAACTGTGGTATTATTGTTACATGTTGCATCTTTAGTCAACTTAAATTAGATCCAAATTATTCTTTCATTAATGTCATATGGCAAACTTCTTTGATACTTAGCTGTAAATCTAATAAATCAGTGTCATGTCGCACGACTTCAACTTTACATATGCAACTTGTTTGAATTAACAAAGCAACATTATATTCCTGATAATATAAGGCAAAATTAAACATGGTGCTGTTGACATTATATAAGATCAGAGAAAGAAACATTTGGTAAAGAAAAACAAATACAATGGGAGAAAAAGAGCAGGTGCAGGGTCAGGCACACATAGCCATAGTTCCCACACTAGGGTTAGGCCACCTGATCCCGTTAGCCGAGTTCGCCAAGCTTCTGGTCTCCCGGTACAATATCACTGCAACCCTTTTGCTTCAAAGTAGGGCTAATGATCAGCCATGTGAAGCTCAATCCTCGTACCTTGCCTCGCTTCCTGATACCGTGTCCTACGACTTCCTCCCACCTGTAGACCTGTCTTATTTACCCGAAAATGTGTCCCATGATATTACCATGTCGCTTATCCCACTCTATTCTCTTCCGTACATCCGATCTTCCCTTACCTCGATGTCCAAAAGGTTTAAACTTGTGGCATGTGTCACAGACCTTTTTGGCACTGCCTTTTTTGAGGTGGCTAGGGAGCTTAATGTCCCTCCGTACATGTACTTCACGTGTAACGCCATGTACTTGCTTTTCATGCTCAATTTGCCTCGCTTAGGTGAGACGATGTCATGTGAGTTTCGAGACATGGCTAGCCCGCTTGTACTACCCGGTTGCATCCCGCTCGAGGGCGAGGACATTGAGGACTCGCTACAAGACCGCAAGGGTGAGGCCTATGAGTGCAACATATGTCATGTGCAAAGGTATGTGTTGGCAAAGGGTATTTTTGTTAATACTTTCCGCGATCTTGAGCCTGCATCATTGCAGGCTCTGAAAGCGGGGCGACCAAATTGGCCCCCAGTTTATCCTGTGGGGCCAATTGTGAGGTCTGTCTCGGGTGACGAGGATGAAGAAGGGTCAAGGTGTTTAAGGTGGTTGGACCAACAACCAACAAAGTCTGTCTTGTATGTGTCATTTGGGAGTGGGGGGACTTTGTCTAGTGAACAGTTTAATGAGTTGGCCATTGGGCTAGAAAGGAGTGGCCATAGGTTCTTGTGGGTGGTTCGAAGTCCAAATGATCAATCGTCGTATGGTTCGTATTTTGGTGTCAATGGTGAGAATGATCCTTTTAATTTCTTGCCCAATGAGTTTGTTGATCGAACTAAGGATCGTGGACTGTTGGTGAGGTCTTGGGCTCCTCAAGTCAAGGTGTTGAGTCATGGGTCGACCGCTGGATTCTTGACCCATTGTGGATGGAACTCGATCCTTGAAAGTGTAATTTATGGCGTGCCTTTAATTGCTTGGCCGCTCTATGCTGAACAGAACACGAATGCAGCATTAATGCACCGAGGATTAAAGGTGGCCTTGAGGCCGGAGTTCAATCGTCACAGAGGCGTAGTTGAAGCGGATCACGTTGCTAATGTTGTAAAGAATCTCTTGGAGGGTGAAGAAGGCCAGAACATTCGTACTCGTATAGAAGAATTAAGTAACCAAGCTCAAAGTGCGAGCGAGGAAAATGGTGATTCCACCAAATCGCTTGATGAAGTTGCTCTTACATGGAGCATTTGAATTAATCTATGAACTCCACAAATAATTCTACGTTGCAAAACGACACATAGTATGAATTCATTGTCATAAGTAGAGCGTATACGTGAATAACTGAATATCGTATCTAAACATTTTGATTGAGAAAAGGTCATTGGTCATTTTTCATGCGAGCCCATCCTTTGTATGCGAGCCTCAAGCCCACAATGAAGGACTCTGTGATATTTTAATTTTAATTTTTTTTTTTGAGGGTGAAGAAATGAATTAAGTAATCTTGAGATAATAACGAATCTTGAGACAAAATGGAATTTCATTAGAAAATAAGAAAAGGCAGTCTTGATATCTAACCACCGTTATTTTAGATTCTTTACGTTTTGTTTATTTGAAATACTCACATATGGAAACACATATAATGAACTAATCGCGTAGGTTCTCACGATAAAGGATCAATTAGCTCTCAACTTATGGTAAATATACTATATTTTATTGAGAAAAGATAGGATTTTGGGTAAATATACTATATTATATTGAGTAGCATATGATACTATGTGATCATCCAAAATATTTTGGGTCCTATATTATAGGCGATTTTTCCAAGTTTCACGCTCCTGACTTTCAAAACAAGTCAATATACTAATCACGTATTATACTCCCTCCAGTTCACTTTGATTTTCCACAATGAAAGTGGCACGAAGTTTTTTGTAGGTAGTAAAATGTGGTAGAAAATGAATGTGGGTGAGTCACAATCCATTAGAACCACAAATAACATAACAAATAAGGAAAGTAGAAGATCATTTAGGCCCTGTGCGATTGGACTGCATTTTTCTGATCTGATTTGATTTGAACTGATTTGATTTGATTTGAACTGATTTGATTTGATTTGATTTGAATAAATTTGATTTGATTTGATCTGAACTGAATTAACAGATAAATTACCTGCAACTAGACGAATTAATAACTAAAAATAGACTACATTCATTGATTGTTATTTGGATAATTCTGATCTGATTTGATTTGATTTGAATAAAGCTGATCTGATTTGATTTGATTTGAATAAATCTGATCTGATTTGAAAATACTGTTGAATAAGTTGAATCGCACAGGGCCTTAGAACTGACTCAAAAAGGAAACAAGAAGATCAAAGTGAACTGGAGGAGTATATATATATATATATATATATTAGAGTTTCAAAGCCAAGAAACAACGGTCGCAAACTTACAATAGAAAAAGAAACAGATGGTTGCAATAAAAGAAACACATTGCAAAGGAAAACAAGTATGCTAAACAGGGAGCTAAAACAAGACGAGTTGTTAGGGGTGGATTTTCACCATATAGAATCCTGAAATTACTCTAAACTGTGAATCTTGAAATTACCCTATACTGTGCATCCTGGATTTACCCTGTACTGTAGATCCTGGAACTACCCTACAGAAGTCAGAAATACCCCATAGAGCTGTACGGGGTACAAAGAATTCTTCAAGGAAAGTCTTAGGTCTTTTGAATGGGTCAACAAGAGTTATTCTTATTAATTATCATTAATTATGAAGATATTGCAGCAATAAATATATTCCAATTTATGTTAATATGGATATTATAGTGTATTTATAACAATAAATGCTATGGAGTAAATGTTGGTCCAGGGGCTATAGAGCTGCAGAGAGACTTAAGGAAAGAGCAATAAATGACGTAATTAATGACAAGCGAGGGGGCAGCTATACAAGAAGACTCCAAGACAAAGAAGATCAGGGGAACTTTCCTCACTCATACTCGTATACTTACACGCGAAATCCTATACAATTATCTTGTATCCCTAGTCTAGTATCCTAATAAACATTACTACGTCACCTACAACGCATCTAGTGGAAACCTGATGGGACAAAGTCATCCACCGGCGGTTTTTCCCTTATTCACAAGGGTTTTTTTACCTACAAAAGTCTCTTGTCTTATTTGTTCATTGTCCTTACATATTTCTTGTATTATCTACGTTCCTTACCCTGTACGGATTCCTATGTCCCCCCGGTAATCCTACATCCCCAATTCAATCCCCAATTCATTATCCTACATCCCAGATTCGTTATCCTACGTCCCCGACCCATAGTCCTATAGCCTAAACTCCTGGAGCTATAGCCCAGCTCCTAATAACTCAATTCCCTATAGTAGTATAGTGACTAGATACCCCCTAAGTCGAAAATAGGACCATAGTGCAGATTTTTGACCAAAACACGAGTGGAATTTATTCAAAGGACTGTGATACCTGATATTGTCACTAGAACTACATACTACTTACGAGTTACGACTGAACCTATACTATATAGCTATCTCAATGAAGCTGGATGATGATGGTCCTACTAGGTAGTGTCAATGATGACTCTAAACAGAGTGATGATGAAATGGCGGTGATCGGTATGGTCCACCACACCACTATCATCCCCGCCATCATCGTCGTCACCGAGGTGGAGGTGGGGAACCACGGGATCAGCACCGTCCTCCCCTCGGAAAAATGGTGCGGGCGGTAAGAGGCCATGGGATGATCGCCAATCCTTGGTGATCGATTTTCGCTCCTCGGAAATTGGCCGCGTACATGTTGAGGGAGCGGTACAGCCTTCCATAGTCAAACTTAAGGGCTGACTTGGGGATTTCAAACGCGACTTCTTGTTGATTGCCCACCTCCACGAAGACAACGATCACATCAATGGGTCCAGCAGATTCAGTCGCGAATATTTCGCCTCCAAGCCGAGCGGAGAAGTCTCTCCATTCCATGGCCAATGGGTCCATGGGCTATCCATCTCAATCCAAGTAGGTGAACGAGTAGCGTGAGTCTCATGGCCACCCCACATTGATCAACCTCTCATCCAACCTTGGATCGTTTGGATTCAGAATCATTCGAGCCAAGACATTGAACCCTGCACAATCAGGATAAACACTGAAGTTCCTCCTAACCGCCCGTATAAACCTGTAACAGAATTCTGTTACGGTCTCTTCCCCTTCCTTTGTACAATGTGTGTATATAGATACATAGGTGGTTGTAATTATCATTAACCTTGTTGAATACGATTCATAAATCTATTTACCTCTCTGCTTCCTCTCACTCATAATTGTCAATCTTCATCTTGAAGTTTCACAACCTCCATTAATGGACTGCCAATCTTCATCTTGAAGCTTCCCAACCTTCATTAATGGAACACAGTGACCATAGTGACATCAGCGAGAATGGAGAGAAAGAGGCCGAGCATAGGGTTGCCGTGAGAGTGCTGCGGCCCGATGGCACAGAGATACCCATTGATCGTTTTATCGATGGTTCCTTTAGGTTCATTTCTTTCACCCAAAAGATAGCTGCACTGAAGAAAACTGTCAATAATAACCCGATTGTGCAGCAACATTGAGATTGCTGTTGACCTTTTGGGGGTTCGGTTCACCCATAAGATGTCCAAAGATGGTATTGGAGGATCATACCTCGCCTGCACCGTGGGCTTAATATGTGCAAATGTGCCTTATTCGACGAAAAAGTCGAAAACGGGCTAGCCTTAGACCCATGGCCGCGTGCCCTCACTACATTCGCAGATGGGACTTAGATTACTGATGTGCCCCTTCTTGTCTTCGAGGAGGAAAAAGGTAGAGCGGAGGAGGGGACGATGCAATGGTGGTGTTGTGGCCGGTGATGCAGATGGAGCTGATGGTGGGTTTTGTTGACTCACTTGCTCGTATTACAGTCCGAAACTTTCCTGCCTGAAATAATGCTGGCAGCCCAAAGAGTTTCTGGTGAATGTGAATTAAAGCTATGCCTATTCATATAGTATAGAGAGAAATATGGATAGTATGTGAAATGTATGGAGTTTTATATAGTATAGTACTAGTTTAAAACTCGTGCGTTGCACGGCCACATTAGCAATATTGTAGATTATATAGTCACCTTCCATTACCTAAATAACTATGATTATTGTAGTTTAATAAAGTTTTTTTTAAGGTAATAACGATATAATGTTACCATTCATCTAAAACTAATGAGTAATTCATTTTTCAAAGTTGTCACACTATATAATTACCACTTCGTCCCAAATTAAACTCTAATTTGGAATATAATGTAATCTTTTCATTACCCATATAATTTTTTTTTGTATTATCTTACCTTTTCATGACTACCATTTATTGCTAAGAAATATCATCTTCAAACTTATTTGAATTTTTTATACACAAAATGGAACTTTCCTTCATCAGAAAATGAAATACAATTTCGAATATAAACACTACCTTTATTCGTAATTTGTGGTCAATCTCTTATATAGAAAATACAGACTACAAAAAAAACAATAGACTCGTAGTAATTACTATCGCGGAGTCCCCATGAATAACCTGAATTATTACCCACTCATAATAGATATGATTTTAGTTATTAGTATTAGTATATCTCTAATAATGTGAAGCTTATTATTTTAGAAAAAAAAAAGGGCAAATGCACGTGGTGTCCCTGAGTTTTGACGTTTTGCACATGATGTCCCTACTTTTGAAACTACTACTCTCTGGTGTCCCTCAGTTTTACACAATGCGGCACGTGGTGTCCCTGGGTCTAACTCTGTTAACAAAGTTCCGTTAAGTGATGACGTGGACGTCATTAGTAGTTGGAGGGAAAATAATTAGTGTTATTAATTATATTTTAATAAAAAATTATAATAAAAAATACATAAAAAATATAAATTCTCTAAAAATTCCAAAAAATTTCAAAAAAAAATCCAGATATTGATTTTTCTAAAAATAATTTTGAATATTGATTTTCCGAATTTATTTTCCCCGAAATTATGTTAGTGGTGAAAACCACAGTGCACACGTTTTTGAGCACATGGTGTCCCCCAGTTTTACAATTTGTGTATGTGGTGTCCCTGAGTTTCCTAATTTAATGCAAATGATGTCCCTGCTTTACATTGAATCCGTTTTTTTCGTGAAATTAATGAAAATGATCTTCTCCTTGTTCTATTCCACCTTCGTCGTAACTTCATTTAACTCTTAATTGATGATGACATTTGATCTACATCTACTTTTTCTAACAGTTCATGAGGTTATATACCAGTATACTAGTACTCTGATCCAACCCTCTCCAACCCTCTGGTTTTAACCTATTTTTGAATTATGGAAGGAAAATATCTGTTCAGCTAAATCGTTCTGAATTGGGCTGATTTTGTCAAATCGATTGAGTGCTATACTTCGCATATAGGTAAAAAAGATTGTACTCCGTATTACATAAGGAAAGCATCAAGGAGCCTATAAGAGGTGTAAACAAAATCCGTAAAACAAGCTACCACAAAGGCGGTTAAAGAGCCGGAACAAGCATCTTCGACAACTCGTAGGAACACGAAATGTATGTTTGTGGTGCCATCGCGAGGGTACGCATCGTCGGACCAAATGGCGCAGAAGATTTCATCCCACAAATGAAGCAAGCGAACATTTTCGCCCATCGACTCATCCTCCATCCCAACAATCGGCCCAGAAGAGAGCTTCATTGTCTTCCAATTAAACGATCTAATCAGCCGAGTGAAATTACCCAAACGATTACCGAGCCACTAGAAGGTGTTCCGCTCATCAATGAGCACCGGCTCGCAACATCGCTGGTGGATGGGGTATACCGCTATGTCGTAGATTTTGTAGTCATAATAATCCTCTTCCAACATATGCCATTGATCAGCTATTACATTATTACATCATAGTAATAATGATCACAACATTCATAAGAGCAATAATAATACTAATAAATTACAATTCAATGTGAGCACCAATGATAGCTAACAAGGTAAAAAATTGGCGTATGTCACTAAAAATTAAATGTTCGTCGTAAATCGTAATATTCACGTCAACATTATATACTATGGTCGTGAACTCGTAACCTTTAGCAAAAATGGCTTGTTGAATTAAATTCTATAAGAGGTGATTAAGGGTCGTCATTACCTTTCGTCGTCTTTGGGCGGTAATGGAAGAGTTTTCCAGTGGGGATTCCCATCAATTGCGGCATAAACATCAAAGCATCTGAAAAGGTGTTGCTTGTTCTGGAAGTCACGTAAGTAGTTGTAGATTGTTGAACCAATTATGACAGCGTCACTTGAGGATCGACGATCGTACGTGGCTGATAAGCAAAACAATGGACTGCTCGTACACTTGAACCTTTGAGGATCTCCATGTTTGTGATCGTGTCGAGAGTTATTGTAACACGAGCAATCGACATTTAGAATTGGTTCAAGCTCTTGGGAGACTATGTCTATCAAAAATAGCCTTGTTACCTCACGGTCGGCCGTTCCTCTTAAGCAAATTCTATAAGAAGCACGAGGAGATGATAATAAACGTCGTAGACGAGGATATGGTAATGGCAATCTGCTCAACGTCGTCCCCTTCTTCTTCTTCTTCTTCTTCTTCGTTTTATTTAACCATAAACGAGTAGTCGATGATCTTGTTTTTCTCCTCTCCTCGATAAAATTTGAACTATGATAAAATTGCAACATCCATTTTATGTCTATGATCAACTTTATCGAAATCAAAGGGAGGCCGCGGTGTTATCAAAGGTACAATATTCTTTTCCTCATTTTCGCTAAGGTTATCATATCCGAAAAGGTAAATCTTCCCATCCAACGTGATCGCGGTTTTATAGTACCTATTCAAAGGTCCCTTCCCGTAATTTCCAACTTTCCACTCGGGATTTCTTCGGGTGCTTAAATCACAATAGAGAACTTTACGACAACCATCCCGAATTCCGTCTTCACAAAAGCAGTACACAACGGAACCGACAATTGAGGTGATTTTCTCGGTCGAGAGAAGGTCGAATTTGTCACGGCCAATAAATTCAATAAACCTACCATGGATGTCACATTCTCGAGGGTGATCGTGGGGGACGTATCGAATAATGTGCTTCGAAGATTCGTGTTTCACCGTAAGGAGACAACGTTTGATAAATTTGCTAGGGATTTGAAGCTTCAGCCATTGCTTTGTTCGATGTTTAGGTTCAACTTGAATGCAAACCTGAAAATCATTATCTTGTGATCTTCTTGTTCGATTCCAATGTCGTCGCAACTTTATTCGAGTTTTATTCGACGATCGATTTTGATCTGTGTACTCTGCTCCATACTCTGTTTTCAAACTAATTTTCGAATTTTTGGCTGGAAAATGGGGTTGATTTCTTCGAATTGATTGGGGGAAATATGGGTAGTAATCGATTGAAAAATTGACGGAATTAGGGTATTCTTTGAGGCGCGGAAAAGATTAGCTTGATGATGACGATTAATAAGATCGATTCGTTTAAATTGGTTGAAGGGTTTTGGAATAATTAAGATGAAAAATCGTGGGTCGTAATCGATTAATCGAAAGAATTGGAGATTCAGGGATGAATCAAACAATTTTAGGGTTTTAAGCCAAGATATCGCATGCTAGGGTTTATGCGAAAATTGGGTGGGCTAGCCGCTAGAGTTACATTTTTCACATATGCGAAATAACAACTTATCGGATTGAATTTGAATTGAATTAATCGTTTCTTTAATTTGCTAATGTCGAAAACAATTTAATCTTCATTATTAGATTTCAACATATCTTGTATACTCCATGTTGTTGGTGGTGGTACCAAGTCTCGAACACCCGACCTATAGTTGAATACTTGAAGGTAAATCACATTTCAACTAATAAGCCAGATGAGAGTTTTTACGCAATCTACCCCTTACATGATCTTCTTAACGTTGACAAATTCACACAAAAATGATGCCGGTCATGTTATTTTCAACTAATTAAACACTTTGATTAACAAATAAAAACACCCATTATTATTTTTGCATATACGTAGTCTTTCGAATGATATCATCAAGCAATAAACACGCAACATGAAGAGTGTAGAACTGTAGATATAACTTTGGTCTTTGGGTATCTAGCCAAATTAAAACTTTTTTTTGTTTTTTGTTTTGAAGTTATAGCCAAAAAAAAAAAAAAAACTTTGGTCTATGGGTAATGACGACATGACGTAAAGAAGCTTGTGAATGAAGACGTCAAGCATTGTTTGTGTACATTATAAGAATAATAATTTCTCAAGTATACATCACAGGTAATTACAAGGTAGCTTCTGATCACCTGAGTTTCTTATATTATTGTTAGTTGAAAGTATACTTTGATTACTCCACTAAATAAGAAGTGGACGATTATAAATTCAGTCATTCTTTACTGCTATTTTGGAATTTGGAAAAGTTTTACCGAAAGGGCTCGCAATTTCGTGGATGGAAATCTCAAACTTGTTTTTGACGAAATGGGTCGTTAGACTTGATTTAATTTGTAGCATGTATGTAATCTCTTTTGGACATAATGAATCTTATTCTAGTAAAGAAAGAAGTAGATGGAGAGTGATGGCATTCTCATGACAAGTTGACAACGCGACGCGTTATCCCTAAGAGCTTAATTGGTAGGTTGGTAGCTGAAATATAATCTTATTAGTTATAACAAAATAATAATGAATTTGATATGGCCGGAGATCGATACGATGGTACTGACTGTAGTTGTAAATAAGTGTTCGTCCTCAATAAAATAACTATTCTCTCCTCATTGAGGACGAACACTTCTCCTTTCAACTTGCACTTTGTTTGTGTTAAATCTGATACCATTTAGATTGGACGAGTAATCGTAATCTCACCAACCAAACACGCATGCCTTGCTAGACTAAATATACACGACCCTATAACAGAGATAACGATTAACGAGCTAGTTTGTCAAATATGCCTGTCGATCGGATGCGTGGTTGAACACTCCTTCGTCCGATCGGTACAGGTATGGAGCCGGAACCTAGTGATTACACCGGCCAAGAAATGATAATTCGTTAGCGCAAAGTGATTGCAACAAATTGACCGTATGTACGTGTTGGTCACGTTTTGCAAACCGCGGATTGCCCATCTTAATTCATATTCAACTTTTTTTTTTTTTTTTTTGAGGTTACAAAATATCTTAAACTTGTACGGTTTGTACCAATGTACCATCACACATCAACCGAACGGTTGTTTACATTTTTTGCCATTTTGTTATTCCGATGAAGTAGTAGTGCTTCTGGCCGGGTAAACAAGCGGGTATCTATAAAATTCTTACTTGGTATAATATACGTAAAGCTAAAGGGACAGAAGTTTTGCTCTGTAATCAATGAGGCGATGGCCATCGAGTTTCAAGTTTCTTGCTTTCAAGACAACACCAAAAGTTTGACCAAAGATTTTCCACTTGTGAACTAACTCTTCATACCAAAAAAGCACACTCTTTTACTTTTAAAATCCACTGAAAATGTGAACATTCCTTGTTGGGGAAGCTAAATTGCTGCGTATGGTAAGCTTCCTCTCGCCGAAAAAAGAAAAAACCTATACAAACGACCGACTTAAGAAAAGATCAGAGAGCTAGAATCCCAATTTCTCATACTTCTAATATACTCCTCCTATATTCTATAAGAAACAATCATACGTATCACAAACCTCTACCTTTCACCTGTGGGAAACCATTAATACGTCTTACCTGTAGACCTGTCCCGGACGCACCTACACTTGGTTAACAAACAAAGTAGTTGCGATCTATGTTACTCGAACTCGATCTACTTTTAAATGTGTGCGTGTCAGACACTCAAGACTCGGAAATGGTGTTACATGCCACTTGGATCCTAAAATAGCCGAGTAAACATGGAAAATGCAACTGTGTACAAATACGTGCAATTGTGAAAATTACAAGAAGCATATTATATTCTGCAACAAGCTAACAGTTCTTGATTAAGTTTTCAGCATTTTACGGTGTTTTAATCCGAAAAATAATTATAGAAGATGAACATCAACATCATTGAAGACTTTGCTCCTTTGTTAAGCAATTAGCAGGAAAGTTCAGAGAAAGTTCTAAGTACGGCTGCATTAAGTATAAAGAGATGGGAAACATACTCTAAAGTTTTGCAAAAATAAAAAACACTGGTCTTACTGGTATAATACACCAGCAGCAGCCATACAAAATCCTCGAAAACGAGCAGTTCAGTACCAGTTTATCACAGGCTAGCACTGTTATTGAACCAGCAAGGCTCACAGAGATTGTGAGGGAGAGGAGCCTTGATGGTCTTGGCGCGATTGGAGGGGTTCATAAGGTTGGGGAATCACTTAAGACCAACTTAAAGGGTGGGATTTCCGGAAGCAATGATGATGTCTTGTGGAGGAGGGATATGTATGGTTCAAACGCGTACATCAGACCTCCTCCGAAAGGGCTCCTTTTTTTTTGTTTGGAATGCGTTTAAGGATCCCACCCTTATCATCTTGCTTGTGGCCGCAACCCTATCACTAGGGTTCGGCATTAAGCAGGAAGGTGTAAAAGAGGGGTGGTATGAGGGTGGAAGCATCTATTTAGCTGTCATCCTTGTTGTGGTTGTTTCGGCCATCAGCAACTTCAAACAAGATTGACAGTTCAACAAGCTGTCGAAAATCTGTGACAATATTATGATAAGTGTTGTCAGAGATAACAGGCCACAACAAATTTCAATATTTGACATAGTAGTTGGAGATGTTGTGATCTTGAAGATAGGAGATCAAGTACCTGCAGACGGGCTCTTCATAGACGGTCATTCCCTGCTGATAGATGAGTCAAGCATGACAGGAGAGAGCGATCATGTTGAAGTGGATTCTACGAGCAACCCGTTTCTTCATTCAGGTTCAAAAGTGGGGGATGGACACGGCCGGATGCTGGTAACTGGTGTGGGGATGAGCACTTCTTGGGGGGAGATGATGAGCTCAATTAATCGCGATGTCTC
>JBBYHQ010307612.1:0-17906 GCA_038382645.1 Spergularia azorica | reverse complement strand
ATATTATTTTCCTAAATTACATACTCGTAATATTAGTAATATTCCTTAACCCGAATATTCCTAATATTCTCTATTATACATAATTTGTATTGTGCAATGAAAAGAAGTGGGTCAAGATAGATTGCATAGAATTCCTAAGCTTGTAGCACAAGTCCCATGAAAATAATTGATGAGGTTTGAGTTATTAATCTAAGTATCTGACTCGTGTAACATAAAAATTTTCAACTTCAACCATACGTTTCTGGTTTCTATCTTATAATTGAACCAAGCATAAGGCATTCAATTAGAATGCAATATAAACCATATCCCAGAATCAACACTGTGTTTTACAAGAAATTGAGTTGCAGGCATTTAATCATACAATACCGGTGGAATGCAAGCTTGTTGTTCCTTAGCGCCCACAAAACCAAAGAAAATGAGTTGGAGCATCAAAATGAGTTGGGTCAATATACTGTATATGTCACAGGCCTGTCTACGTTCCAAACTCCAGGCCCGTTTTCGCCTAGTGATTATTAGGATTGAGGTATTAGAACGATACGTTTAACATGAGGTCCTTTTACAAATTTCTTTAAGAAATGAAATTTCATTGTTTGATCCGCCAAATGGCACTTAGATCAAGCTTTGTAGTGCCCTTGTTTGATTGATATGAGATCATATTCTTCTATTAGGAAGTTGTTCAAACCCATGTCACACTTTAGCCTTAAGGTTAGCATCCTTTTGTTTGGCGGATATGAGGAGCATATCATAATATTCCGATCCTTTACGGCATTTACAAATATTTGAGCTGTTTTTGTTTCTGAGCTATTTTGGGCGAGAACAAAAATAAATGAATGATATACTTTGATTGTGGCCCGTTTTTACCAATTTTTTTTTTCAAGTAACCAAATATTTTCAACTTTTTACTATCTCCTATCCACGGACCACGAACTTGGAGTTCCCTTGTTAGATACGATGACAAATAGGTAACTTGTAAAGTGTAATGTTCAGATTAGCGTAGGGGCCTTGTTTCATGATCCATCCCAATTGACTGAAAATAAGGTCTAGTGGAGTTGGCCATTATTAGGTTGTGATACAAATTTGGGTAAAGCCTCCTTTGCGGAGGTACATTAGGGTTCGAATCCAATAAATTATGAGTTTGGTCAAATTCAATTGGTAGCTCGAAGAATTAGATTTACCTTAATTTTAGAATGATGTTGAAATAAATGGAAAGATTAAAATTATGCATGTACGGGGCTGCAAGTAAATAAAAGAGTAGAGTAAGATTGAACAAAAGATGATACAACTTGGAAACTAAAGTGGAGGTCAACTAATTAAGTAGTCGAGATCCTTTAATTTGTTACATACTAATCAACTAAACAAAGACAGGATGCATAAAACCTAAATGAATTAAAGACTAATTATTAAACTAACTAATCTAAAACTAACCCTACTCCAACAACTTAATTAATTAAGTCACCAAAGAAAAGCCTTCCGTTCTGGTACATGCCATCAGTAATGATGCTAAACAGATTGTCATAAAGTTTGGTCGTGTTTGGGTCTTGTAGTGGAATTCGGTCATCATGCATAAACAGTGATAACCCAATCGTGAAATTGGGATGTTGATGGTAAAAAGTAAAAGGTTGAAATTCAACTAGCAAGGGAGACTTGTTTTTCTCAAAGTGGGATAGCAGATTAATGACGATGGATTCTTTGAAACGTACCGCAGAAGGAGGAAACGGGCTTGTATCAAGTAAGAAATTGTATGTAAAGGTTGAAGACACATGAACCTTACCTGCCCCCATAGCCGATAGTGGTTCCTTCATATTTCCGAGAGCTTTCGAAAGTGATTCGGTTGGCTCGTGATCACGACCAAGCGATATTGTCTCGATGATTGTAGAATGATAGTATGGTTTGATATTAAGATCCAACCAATCTACAACATTGCTCTTATTTGAAGCAAATGACAAGATAAGTCTTGGGTTTGAGTAGGAAAGAATCAAGGAGATTACGGTGTAGGAGAATGCCTCTATCATATTTGGGGTTGGCTCAATTAAATTCACCGTTTTACATCCCATTTTTTTAATTGCTACTATAATTTTGTAAGGAGAGATTTGTGGATCATTTTCATAAGTTACTCCGATGTTGACCGTCTTTGCTTGGGGTGACATGATGAAAAGAAAAGAGACAACAAGAAGAGCTTGAATTTGAATTGCAACCATGGTGCGTGGATTTTTTTTTTTTTTTTTTTTTTTTTTTTTTTTTTTTTTGTGTTTTCAATTTTGTTTATAATGGTAGAGTAGCTAGTAAAAATAATAAGATGAGTTTTGCTTTGTTAGCTTATATATAGTAGAGTAGAGGCCAAATGCATGCCATCCCTAGTGGAGTACTACTAGATAGTTCGATTATTTGAGTGGTTATTAATTTCACGGAATCAAATCTATTACCCATTAACACACCTCGAATAATTGGTTTGCATATACGAGTCTAAGTTATTTTTATGAGATTTACCAAACAACTACGGTCTTACCGGTTAATTAGTCTTAGACATACACGATTTTGTATCAATTCGAATTTATATCATTATCTTGTTTAATTTTTGTACAATTATCATAACAAAAAGACCATATGTTTATGGGTGTGACACTAATAATAAGTTGCTTCGCGAATTAGTAGTTGACACAACTAAACTAACATTATTATTTCAATGCTCTTTAATTTCTTCTGGAAATGTAAGATAAAGATTATTCTAATTGGGTCCTGTTAAATTGAACATTTGTGGGTAATTAGTTATTTAATATGCATCTTGAGTCGCATTCTTCCGCTTTGATTAAGATGGAGTTCTCCAATATGTCTGTTACATTGGTTATTGTGCCTTGTGAATTTGTGATTGATAGAGTAGCAGGTTCGACCATCTGCTTAATTTCTTGCATGCTTTTGTTGAATCTCGGGAAGCATGTTACATTGTTACCCTGGCCCATCTACATATGACATCTTTATTTTCCTGAGTTATCTCTAAAATAATAAGCAAAAAATAAAAATTACAGTGCTCGTAGCATGCAGGTTAAACTTTTTTTTTTTTTTTTTTTAAACAAGTGTTTGCAGGTAATTGTGGGAATATCGAGTCAGTATGTATTGAATGATAAACTTCTGGGTCGATTTGTCGGCGAGTTCGTATCAAGTTGGAGTCATATCGAGTCAGTATGTATGATCTTTAGAGTCGGGTTGCATTGCATTTTGGTTGTGACTTGTGATTGGAATTGATAGAGTAGCAGGTTGAACCATATGCATGTATATGACTTGCTTTTGGGTCCTCCATTATTGTATGACATTTTCATTGTCTTGATCGAGCTAACTTTTTGCCGATTTTAGCGATCACTTGCAAATAAGCATGCAAGAATACAGTAGCATGCAGCTTGCACTTTTGTGTTAAATTTTTTGACGAAGCATATGTTAACAGCTCAACTTTATCAATCTGCTCCACAAATTAAGAAAAAGGTCGGAGGACAAGTCTAATTTAGTATGGGTAAATATTTGCGTAGCTAGGAATAGAAATTCTTGACAACAACAGTTCATTATGGATCAATTTCCTCGTGTGATAGATGTATGTGCTTGGCTGTGGATGAGGCCATGAGGGTGTGTCTTCATGCAACAATGATGCAGATGGAATATGCAAGACGTTAAAATCAGCTTTTAAGGACTTGAGTGCTACAACTTTGTACTCGTAATACTGTAACTAATAATGTTGGACTTCCTGACCTTGTTCTTAACCCGTGATATAAGACCACAACTCACATTGTTTGGAGATTCATGTTAGCGAACCCCATTGTGTACATTTTGCGTTTATTTTCGTAACGGCAAATGTCTTTTAATCGTGTAAGCAATTAGTAGATTTTTGTTTGGATCTGTTGATCATTCCATCATGTACACATTCTAAGATTAATAGTTTTTTTTTTTTTTTGACAATGTTTCAAATACAACGGAAATTAAAGCAAGTACGAGAAGGAGTTACACATATGCAGGCCTTCCCTGGATCGAAACTCGAACCTCCTAAATTAAACGACGTAAAAGGACTAAAGAAAAACGTGAACAACTTAAGTTTCTTAAAAGGGGTCCTCGGAGTGTTCTCCTGGCATACGAACTTCCTCTTTCACCAACAAAGACGAGGAAGAGGGGTCTCGGAGAAGCACTTCGACCGTTTGTAGAAGTGAAAACCAAACTTGCGGTGAAACAAAGACGACCTGGTAGACTTCCGCGGCGCTGCAGAGAAAGCAAACATGGTAGGAGAAACGAGTATTACCTTATCTGTAGAGCCAGGCGAGGATAACACATCACTCATTATGGAATCTTCAATAAACGGGGCATCAAGATGTAGGGATGCGGTATCTGGTGCAACTGAAACACAAGGAACCTCTTCCGTGTTTGGAAGAGTACTGGGAGCCACTGCTTCCCTCGAGATGTAGTCATGAGGGGCTTCCTTCATGATTTGGTTTTGAGGGGCAATAGCACGAACGCGTGATATTCTGAAGCCTCCAAAGTTTGGAGTCCAAACCAAGAGGCCCAACGACATCATGTCTCCCAATGGACTCATCGATCAGTAGTACTACGATAGTCAAGGTCCATTTTAATTGGGGCGGAACGAGTAATGGGGACATCGCTCTCATGGCAAACATTAAGTGGAGGAGAACCAACACCTGAAAATGGTGGTGAGCCCACAGGTAACTTCACATCTTTGAACAGACTCACAGCAACACTAATACTGTGGTTAACACTATGAGTGTTTACTTAACTGAGTAATTAGCAATTAGTAGATAATTTAATATGGCTCTAACCATAACGTTTCTTTATTATTGAAATCCTGAGTCATACTTCCCAGTTCGAGACAAATTTGGGTAGTAATCCTCATTTGTGGAGATACATTACTTTGGATCCAATAATGAGTTTTGGTCAAATTCAAGTCCTAGCTCGAAGAATTTGATTTGCATATACGGGTCAAAACTAATACTTTTACGAGAATTATTTACCCAATAACGACAAACTAATGAGATCTTATCAAGTAAGTTTGGAACGATTATTATATCAGTTCAAATTACTTGTCAATCATCCTAGGAATTTGATCGCTAACGTGAAGACTGTAGGTACTTTTTTTTGTTTTTGCATTAAGGGAAGACTGTAGGTTCTAATCTTGAGCAATGTCCCCTTATGGTGTGGCATTAGAGTTGCTTTGCCAATTTGATTTCAATCCTCGAGGCTTATGGGTGTGAGTGATCACATTAGATTATTTTCCAGTTCGAGTCAAATTCGGGTCACCCTCAGTTACGAGGTATATTGTTATGGATTCAACAATTTTAATTTGAGGTTTTGGTCAACTTTAGATTATATACTCCGTGTATATTAACTTCAAACACAAGGCTAGATTACTTTTACGAGATTTACCAAACAACAATAAACCAATTCAAGGTCTTAGGTGAATTCAAACTCGATTATATCAGTTCGGGGTTGTATCATCACCTAGTTTTTGGACCGCTCTAACGAGAAGGCTGTATAGGCACTAATCTTGAGCAATGCCCATATGGTTATGGGTGTGAGTGTACGTGTGACAGTGTGACACTATCATTAGATCAGATGAGACTTGAGAGTAGCTTCGCGAATTTGTTGACACAACTAAGCTACTGTAACATTTTAATGCTCTTTCTTCTGGAAATGTATAGATAAAGATTTTGGTCCCGTTGATTTGAAGTTTTGTGGGTAATTACTAATTAATGTGCATCTCCAGTGGCATTCTTGATTAGTTATATCTGTTATGTTATTTTATAGAGTTAAAAGTTCCTTTTTTTTTTTTGAGGGGAGATAGAGTATGCATGTAGAAAGTTGATTTTGAACCACATGCTTGATTTCTTGTTGGTATGCGTATTACATGCTTTTGGATCCTCCATCTATGACATTTTTTTTCCTGATCTAACTTTTTGCGATTTTAGTTGTCACTGAAAAATGAGCAAATTAAAAAATCAAAAATACAGTACTAGTAGCATGCAGGCCAGCCAGGTTAACATTTGTTTTTCTTGTGCGAAAATTATTGTTGTCTTATTGAATAAAAGTCGTGAAATTTACTCCGTACACCGCCACGGCGCCACATCGGTTTCTGTAAGTTTTGTAACCACAAGTAGGCCAGGGGTGGCAATTGTGTTGATCGGGTTCATTTGGGTCGGCTTGTCGGTTCAGCCCGTACCGGGTTGGAGTCATATCGGGTTTGTATGATCTTTTGAGTCGACTTGATATTTCTTCGAGTAGATACCAGGTCAGGTCGATGTCAAGTCAGGTCATTATCGGATTTAGTTATCGATAGTTATTTATGCGCGTTACTTCATGTTAGCTCAATATTTCTTGTTTTTGTTGATATGTTAAAATCATCTCCACTCTTCTAGCATTAGCTACTCCATCTCCATTGTATAAAAGAAAGTATATGTTAAAACCATCAAAATTCAATAATTCATATTCTTATATGTTCAAAATTTTATTATCATGTTAAGTTTTCGAGTCGGTTTTGGATTGGCATCTCTATTGACAAGTGACAATTATTGCATGATACGGAATTACGGAGTATAATTTTACCGGTTTTTCTAACGTGTGCCCAATGGGCACATGATAAGATCTCACTTCCTTACTCAATTAAGTGATATTTTCCTTATTTAATCATTGAGATCCCATAATTTATTTTTTCAAGTGAGAATCTTACTTAATCAAGGAAAGAAATGAGTTCTTATTGTGTGCCCATTGGGCACACTTTAGAAAACCCGTAATTTTACATCCATAAAAGAATGTTTCCCGTCAAGTCGTCACATTCCGCTTCATAAAACAGTTTTGTTCCAAGGCCTGAAATGGGCCTTGTTTCATGATCTAGTCCAAGTTACTGAAGATAAAGGTCCAGTGAAGTAGTTATTATGATGTACAATTTATTGAAAGACAGAGGACTAAAAGATTACAAGAAGAATAGATCAATGCTAAAGTTAATCAATGACCAGGGGAGTCCACGGGACCCTCTAGGCCGCCCTTTTAAATTTGGGCCCAACCCATTTTTTGTATATATGGGTAGGGCTTATTAAAGTCAGCTGGACTTTGGGCTGTCCATCGAGCCCAAAATACCCGTAATACCCACTTACTAAAAAAAATATATTAAATGAATTGATCATGAATTCCATTTCACTTTCGTTGAACCACGAGTCACGATATTTCTTCTGCTTTGCGCATCGCCGTTGCACTACCACCACCGTACCTCGATTGTACCAAAATCGCGATTCTCCGGCGAGCTCAGTCGTCAACCCCTCCTCCCTTTCTTCTTCTTCTTTTTTCTCATCGTTTTTCTCTCTCGGTCGAACTCGGCGGAAGCCGACAAGCATGTAAGTGGTGGCTTAATTGGACGGATGTGGTGATACTGATACGTGAGTTCGCCGGCGATGGTGAGCGGCGGTCGGCTGTTGAGGGAAGGGGGATGGGAGGAGAGATGATGTTGATATGGGGAAGTTTTATTTACGGAAAATGCACGTGGTACCCCTGTACTTTGGGCTTTCGTACGCGGTACCCCTGCTATTCAACTTCTGCACGCGGTACCCCCTGTGCAGTCCATTCAAAGTTTAGGGGTACCATGTGCAGTTCATTCAAAGTACAAGGGTACCATATGCAAAAAAATATAAAAAATTTACGGAAATTTTTTTTTAAAAAAAAAAATCAAAATTTTTCAAAATTTTCTGTGAAGTTTTTTTTTTTAAATGGGTTAATGAATTTTGGGGAAATGAAAACATGGGCAATTATGATTAGCTAATGTTTAATGAGCAGTTAGATAGTTAATGTTGTATTATTTGTGCTTACTAAGGGTGTGTTTGGTAGTCATAGTTGTTCAGGTAGCATTTAGCTGTTAGTTGTTAGCAGGTAGCTTTTAGCTGTTGGCTGATAAGTAGCTGTTAACAATGACGTGTTTGACGCGATTAGTAGCTGTTGAGTTATTAAAATGATATATATCAGAAAATTAGATAATCAGAAATGCTACTTTCTTATAATAGCATTTGCCAAATGCTCCTTAAAATGCTAAATGCTACTTCAAACGCTAATAACAAATGTACAGCCAAACATATTTCGTAGCATTCTGACTTGGTCAAAACCCTAAACGCTACCTTCTACTTGTCTACCAAACATACCCTTAAACTTTCCTATTAGCGAGCTATTGTTGTCTGCCGCAACAACTTTCAATCAAATTCCTTATATGAACTTTTGACCTTGAAACCTGTCATTACAAAATCATCAATGCATTATTCAACTAATTCCATAGTATGTCATATCTTCAATTCCCTCGATTGACCTCATACTAAAGTAGTGGTTTCCATGATTGATGATTATATATATCATAAGAAACATCTCTAGTAGACCATTTTCCTCTTACTCCATGGGTTACTTGAAGACCGACTTTACATTCTGCTTTGTATTAACTATGTAACCAGAATACTTCTATGCACTTTCAATCCGTGTGAACTTAGTCTCTTTCTTATTTGGGAGTAGTCGGCGATAAATTTTCTATCCCCAAAAGAAGTCCTTAGTGTCATGTCGAAGACACTTAGTCGCATTTGCAGACAACAAGTGTAGTCATACTCGTTTGTCTTAAGCATTCGACGAATCCTTTAATCCTCTTTGGTCCAAAGATCTCCATTCTTACAAATGTATACCCTGAATCAATCTCGTCAAGGAAATCTCACAGTAACTTTATGCCATGATTCTTCCCTTAGTTGTCTTCTACACCTTCTTTAGTATTCCTTTGTTGTCTCCTTGTCAGCCTTCCTTGCACACCCCTTTCGAACCAGTTGATATATGATCTAGTTTCCAACTTCCTCGTATATAAGGTGCTTGATCAACTAATATCATAGATTTTATTCAAAAATTTCAACCGATTTACTCTGAACCCATGAAATTTTTATTCGCTCGTACTCATTTAATCCAATACATTCCAAGAACCATTCTTTAGCCCATTGACAGAACCACAATGTCCTACTATTGATATTCCATGTTATTGTACTATAATCGTCTGGTGCTCTAATGAATAAAACAACGTTTTTATCACGAGATGCATATTCAACCAACTTACTCCCACGAGTAGACATTATCAACCCAAACCAATTTCCTTAGCTTTATCACGACCAAAATCACACTTTAATAAAATAGCTTCAATGCCTTGCACCTACCACCAACATTCACAACTCGAGCTTATTACGTAATTTGGACCCAAAATCAGTTACTTGCAAGATAGACGTCCCTTAGAAGTTCGCCAATACAAAGTACAAAACCATATAAAGATTATTTCGAAAATCATAAGCTTTTATCACTATTAGCACATTCTTTTCATTTTGTACATCGCACTTTAAGTGTAATCAACTCAACACCATACAACCCCCTGATTACTATACCAGCCCATTCTCCAGCTCAACTTATCCACTCATCAACTATAATTAACAAATACATACCATAAGACCATCAACCAAGAGCTTAATCTATAAATACCACCACCGAATCGTAATGACTCATATATCATATGAAGCATCAAATTAGTAGCTAAATTTGGTTAGGGTATCAGTGTCCTTAAAATAATCCTCCTTAGTCCATAGATCACGAAAGACATTGATCAATATCAAATCCATAATTCGCCTCAATATCATTGTAAAGTCAAGGGAATCCTATAAGTTACTGTAAGTTCTGTACGTTCTCCATGCCTTATTCTCGTAACAAACAAGTGACTTGAAGTTCATACCCATGAACCGACCAATATTAATGTGCATATACCCAACTTACTTGTCCTTTGTATATAAATTTTTCCATTACTGAACTTATACTCAAATTGATTCATCTTAAAATCTCAAAGTCCAGTGGTGGCAAAAGAAACTAGAAAGCGTAGTTTCAATGTCCAATAAGTTATCCATGAATGGTACAGTAGCCTTTCAAGCCTAAAATTTCATTGTTGTAGCATATGAGACAGTCTTGCCATCTTACTTTCAGACCTTAGAGCTAAAAGTACCAAAATAATTCATACTTCAATTCCTCATTATTCAATTAATACTACGATTTTAGCATGTAGATATCCAACGACTATGGGAACACTTAATATGACATTCTTACTCCATAGTTGATGCTCAAATCATAACTATTTATCATATACTCGACTCATATCCAAAAGAAATTGAGTTTCGTTAACCACGAACATAGTCGAGAAATTCTTAAATCAGTTATCCTTTCACACCCTTTATTATAAATCATACTAAGTACGTTAGAGCAAGTGTGTCTGATCTTTTCGAGTTTGAGTCTTGGTCTAGTAGTCCATCCTTGCCTTGGGATTAATTTCTCAATATCTAGCAACTTAATTTTTCATGGTACATTCAAGCATCGTTCCTTATTATTATACACCGAATAATGTCCCAACACTTTGATCACATAACTTCCAACAGAAATTCATATAACAGGGTTCAAAAGCCTATCAACTTCTTATCCCCTTAGTTAACAGAATTATTCCCGCACACCATGTTCTTGGTGTTAGTAACAGATCAAATCAGTAATATAGAACAACAGTTCAGGGCACCTTGCAATCTTATTAAAAAAGTTTTAGATCAAGAAGATCGTGAGCGACAAATAACTGCAATGAGCATCATTCTCTTATTCATCTCGCTTAGTTCTGACTTTTCTACATTTTTTTTTTTGGGCACACGACTCGTGTACCACATGGCACGAGTCGTGCCCAGATCAGTAGCTTCTACCACATAAGGGAAAACGAGCACGAGTCGTGCCAAGTCAGACACGAGTCGTGTTGTCCTCAACCGAGGCTGTGGACACCAAAATCACGCGTGGTTAAAGAAATTCACAAACAATTCATCAACACACAACTAGCATATAGTTTCACCAACGACTTTATTCCAAATATAACTTAGGGGTATTGTCCCCTATTCAAAAACTATGCAATAACGAGACTCCAATTAAAATTGTAAGTAAACAAAACATACAATCTTCAAAATAAGTCGCCAGTACCATATATTAAATTTAATGACGTGGATAATAACTCAACGATTAGTTTCCTCATAATAATGCCCGCGGAATATCACTCAACAAGAAAAGCAATACTCAAAGTTCCATAATCGAGATTATGATTAGGGTTATATAGGGCTTCTCTTGTTCTTAAAACATCATCCATAGAAATAAGCGTTGGTCGATTCAATATATCAACTCCTCTTACTCATTCCAAATTTGCAACATACCAGGGTAGTGTACTCGCAAACGATTCTTATCATCATTTAGCCCATATAATAAAAGAGGAATGATATGCAAGATTTTCTAAACTCTCGTATGCTTAACCCACTTATAGACTTACCATTACTAGTCTCTTCTTCAACTTTCAACTTTCCTTTAAGATACTCAGAGTTTCTCACCTATTAGGGGTGACATTGTTAGGTGGAGTAGCGTGGGTTATTTCTAAAGGGTTAAACATAACATAGGTATTATGTTTAGGAAAAAGAGGAAGTAAATGGGTGTTTCAAAACCTTTGGTTTAACAATATATCACACACACTAATCCGACATGTTTTACTTTACAACTCATCTTCAAAGGCAAAACTTGGATAACGATAGGCATTAAATAAGCAAGTCCCTAATATCATCAAATATGTTCCTTAATAAATCTTAAGGATCATTACCATCTTACTGAACTCATAATAATCTCAACTTCTTTCAAATAAAACTCTAATCACCCTTAACATCACATCAACATTACGTACCAACTCTAGATCCCCCAGCAGCAGCAGCAACAACACTGGATCCCCCAGCAGCAGCAGCACTCCCTACATCAGAAGCACCTGCTCTGCCCAAAACAGAATTCATGGCTTGGAGAAGAACGGACATGTTGGAGCTGTGTATCACGTTCAGGTCCCTCTTGAAGGTCAACTCTATCTTATGAAGGACCTATGGATGAAAATAATACATTTAAACAGTCATGATTCAATTTTTACTCTATGATTCACTCTATACTAGTTTGAAGGCAGGAGGAAAAGGGTAAAGTGACTTACATTAGTAGACATGGCATTAATTTCTTCATCGTTGGGCTCTCCTGGAGGCAAAACAAATGTAATAACCCTTGATGCAGGATCCGAAGCATGCAACAAAGGAATATTGCTTGTTACAACTGTAGGGACACTACTACTTGTCCCTTCCAAACATCATATCGTAGGCTGAGAATCCTTCAAACACACTGGATACGAATCCATTACCAAGGTCCCATTGCCAATCCCTCCACTTTCAGTTCCTCCTTCACTCTACGCTCAAACTTTTCTATACACCAATGTTGAACCAATGGGAGGCTAGTTGGCATAATCTCGCCCTGAAACTGAATCCTATGAAAGTAGATCAAATGCAGTAGGAGAAGGCTGCCCCCTACTTTCAAACTGTTATGCTTTTTATGATCAGAAATCCCCTTCCCTAACCTATACAAGATATAGGAACACCAATCCAGATGGGGGATCTTGCTAACATCCTCAACAGCACCTAAGAGCTTGAAATCAATTTTTCGATTTGAAGTTGGAGCCAAGAAAAATCCAAAGATAAGGAGTATAAACAGCCTAATAAATTCGTCATCAAACTCTGCCCCAATCTTTTGAAAAGCCTGATTCAAAGTAACATCGGTATCAAGAGGCACCCCAAAGTAATCCCTCCACCTCTTCTTCAAACACGCGTCCTCAAAACACGCTGTATTCCCCGTTGCTCTCTCAATTACCTTATCCCAAAGCATAGGTAATTCGAAAAAGTCATAAACTTCCTCTTTACGTACCAAGAACTCCTTCCCATCACCAAACTTGAAATAGTAACTAGTTCCATAGAATACCTCGAGCAGATCGGGCAACAAACCAAGAGGTAAAGACGTACAAGATAGACTAAACAGCCCCCCAAACCCAAGTTGACGCACCCTTGACTTTTGCTTAGGGCTTAACCCCTTAAAGAAAATCAATGAGATCAGCTGGTCGACATTCACTTGATAGCACAACACTAGAACACAAAAATTCAGATATCAAAACGCAAGAAAACAAAAACATCGAAACACTATGTGTCATAAACAAAGATTTTGCTACTATCTACGTAGTATAAGAACGCATAACAATCTATTTTAACCCAAACACAACACCATTTCAAAAACAATAACTTCATTGACTAATAGCCATAACTCCACAACCCAACAATCATAACTCTACTGCCTTGTTAACAAAACTCTACTTTGGTAAGTTGACTAACATGAATAACTTTGCTAACTACACTGCATAACTTGGACTTACTCCGCTAACCAAAGCACACATAACTTTATTAACTTTACTAACTCCGCTGATCAAAGCACACATAACTTTACTAGCTCCGCTGACCAAAGCACACTTAACTTTATTAACTTTACTAACTCCGCTGACCAAAGCACACATAACTTTACTAACTTTATTAACTCCGCTGACCAAAGCACACATAATTTTACTAACTCCGCTGACCAAATAATAGAATTTTTGCTAACTTTAACATAACTTTACCAACTTTATACATTACTTTGCTAACTTTAGCATAAGTCTACTGTCTAATTAATGAGCACAACTGTACTTAAACATTGAAATTCACTCCATAACTTTACTAACTTTACTGCTAACATTATTAACTACAATAACTAATATCTCTTTCATAATATAACAACCATAACTCGACTACTTTACTAACATAACTCTAACCAGATCAAACAACAACATCATACACACAGAACAAATCACATAGTATCACCATAGATGAAAGAAGTAAATAAACATAAAACAAAAATGGAGTGGAAATCATACGGAGCATTAGGATCCTTTGCTTTGTTTGGACGACACTTCTGACGACAATGAACTTGAACATTAACGTTAACAGTCGGTGATTCAACAGGAGACGTGTAACAACCCTAAATTTTCGCTAACTTTAAATACAAAAATAAAGGATTGTTATGCCGCCATTGACTATCAAGTCAACGACAAGGCCAATTTAAAACAAACTTCAGAACAAAATAACCCAAAAGTATAAATGACAGCGGAAGACTTCTAGATGAGTCTACAAATCAGAAATCAAACCAAAAAGATAAACTACAAATCTTTCCCAATGTAAAAGATCGATGACTAGTAACAAATGCCCAACATGCACTGACGCTTCAACCATACAATGCATCTCAATCTACAACCTGTCAACTGTGCCATCAAAGGATGACACATGCCCCAGAATAGGGTAGGGACACAACCCAAAACAAAGAACGTCAGCACACGTAGCTAACAAAGAATAGACAAAGCTACGCAAAAGAGTAAAAGCCGAAGCAACTGGAGTAAGAATAATCGGGCACGCTTTGTGCCAATTCAAGCTTTCAATTCCTTTGTACGCTATACGAGGGCCTCCATGAGGTCCCTAAACAAGTCAACATTAAACATTATTCGAGGGCCTCTGTGAGGTCCCTAAAGACAAGCCAAGGGTCCTACCCCAAGACTACCACATCTAGAGTAATATAGTAATATCAACCTAAAGACCCGAGTGTGCACACCCCTCGCTAGGGGGACGGTAGGACGTACAAGTCAAGTCTATTAGGGGGTTCGGTAGCTGATCTCCAACCCTTAAACACAAAACCTCTCGTCAGAGGTACAACTAAAAGCCACATCATCTCGATGTGGTGACGGCTCCTATGTCTGCCCCTCTAGATGGGTTTCAATTCTCATTTCATTATTTCAACTCTTTAAGGTATATTATTTGTGCTTGCGCTTTCAATTTATAAACGGTCGTAGCCGGAAACATCAACATTTGAGTCAACAATTGAGAATGGCATTACCATATAACAAGTTATACATAAGCGTGGATTTCAAATATGATGAACAAGAGACGTAAGCAACATAATAAAGGATGAAACGAATGTTAAAGCTCATGAGAACGAATGATATAATCATGCTCAACTAATAATGAGTCCGCTTGTGTAATTTTATAATTAGAAACCCATAATAGTACAATCGAATTCCAATAAAGTTGACAAAATCCTCGAATATACAATAAAACGTAACACCCTAAATTATTAGAATTCCCAAAAATTACGGGGTGTTACAAGACGACTCGACATCAACGGAACTCACAACTCCACGATTAGACGCGCCAACTCTGAGTTGTTGTGAAGATTCGTCATTTGAAATAAGTTGTTTCTTCGAAGAAGTTTCGCCATGATCAACTCCTTTCCTTTTCCCCATTTGTGCGAAACCGAAGAGGAAAATCAACCCTAGAAAGTTCGATTAACGAAGAAAACTGTAAAAAAATCAATTAATTAAACTAGATCTGAAACATAAATGAAGAAATAAATCGAAAAACATGAAATAATTGTTTAAACCCTAGAAATTTCAATTAACGAAGAAAAACTGTACGAAATCAAATAATTAAACTAGATATGAAACGTAAATGAAGAAATATATCAAAAAACATGAAATAATTGTTCAAAACTCTAACACAAACCCTAGAAATTTTTATTAACGAAGAAAAACTGTACGAAATTAATTAATTAAACTAGATCTGAAACTTAAATGAAGAAATATATCGAAAAACATGAAATAATTGTTCAAAACTCTTACACAAACCCTAGAAAATTCGATTAACACAATTGAAAAGATAAGAACAAGATTAATCACCTGCGTTAATATCTGGAACTAATCGTTGATTGTTGATTTGATTGTTGGAGATTAAATTGCGTGTTCGATTTGCAAGAGCGAAGATCGAAATCGGAAGGAATAAAATTTGGGAGAAAAAGAGGAGAGAGAAAAAAAGAAATGTGGGAGGAAAATAGAAAGAGAGAGAAAGTAGAGAGAGAGTCCAGAGTGTGTGAAATGAAAAAGAAAATCAGGTATACCCCCCTTTCTCATCTGATAAAGTAGAGTTATGTGTTGCACAAGGAATTGTATCAGGTCAAAAGTACTCTTAAAGTCAGAAGTCATAAGTGATAACTCTACTTACTAAACTACATAACTGCACTAACTAACTCTCATAACTCAACTAACTCTATAACTCCACTTACTATATCAACTAACTCCACCACCGCACCAACGACTGTCGTTGGTTGTCCAGCAGTGGTCAACAATGGTCCTGCGGTGGGTTCCTTTCACAGTTACCTGAGTTATGTGATAAAGTTAGTAGAGTTACTGGAATTAGACAATTTAGTTTGTGCTGTTATATGGATAGAGTTAGCTAATTCAGTAGTGCAGGTATCACTTCTGACTTCTGACATTAAGGTTGCTTCTGACCGGATGCAGCCCCTATATATATATATATATATATTATATAGGAAATCTATCAAATGAGAAGTGCTAATTTCGTGAGAAGTGAGAATTAATCTCAACCCTCCATCTTACCTAGATCAAAGCTCCAGATTTAAACTTAAATAAAAGGAAAAATAAAAACAAACCCAAACCCCAAATCACTCACATTTTCTCTCTCCTCGGCTCTAAAACCCGCGCCACTACACCGCAGCCGTTGGTGTCCACCGGCGACAGCCATCACAGGCTTCGATGCCACCGGAGGACCGCACTAACCATGGAGAGTCTTTATCGGCCATCCTCGACCTCTGTTGGCCTTCACCACACGACGTGCAATGCCTTCTCTCTCCTTATTTTCGTTTTTTTTTTCCAAATCTGGCCGCCGACATTAATAACCACTGTCGATCAACAAATCCACCGGCATCTCCTCTCTTTTGCGCACAGATTGACTTCGCGTCCTCTCATTTTCGCCTCCGTGGACGGAAATGAAAGGGCGGTGAGGTGAGAGAGAGGGGCGAAATAAGAGGGCGGAGGCGGTGGAATAAGTTGTTGGAGGGAGAGGCTGACTTGGCGGTGGTAGCTGGACTGTTTTGGGGGCGAATGTAGGGGTGGTGGAGGGGGTGGACGGCGGGGGGGAAGGCAAGGCAGTGGCGGGGGCAGGGTGGAGGTTGGTGGTGTGGAAGGAGAGAGAAAATGGTGGAAGATCGGTTTTTTTTTTGTCAATTTATTTTTTAGTTTTATTTTTTTATTTTTTTTTGTTACGTAATTTAATTGGTAGAGTTAGCTTGAAGTTACGTGTTTTTTTTAGTAGAGTTATTGGAGTTACGTCTTCTAATTAGTAAAGTTATTGAAGTTATGTGTCATAATTGTTGGAGTTACGTGTTTTAGTTAATGGAGTTAACGTGAAGTTAGGTGTTTTAGTTGATAGAGTTAAGTTGGAGTTACGTGTTTTAGTTGATAGAGTTAACTTGGAGTTACGTATTTTAGTTAGTGGAGTTAACTTGAAGTTGCGTGTTTTAGTTAGTGGAGTTAAGTTGGAGGTACGTGATTTAGTTAGTGGGCTTAACTTGGAGTTACATGGTTTAGTTGGTGGAGTTACGTGTCTTAGTTGGTAGAGTTAATGAATTTTCGTTGAATTTGGTGGAGTTTCTAATGATACTAGAGTTAGACAATTTACTCTATGGAGTTAGCTCACTGGAGTTAGGCAATTTAGTTAGTAAAGTTAAGTGACTGGAGTTATATAGTTTAGTTGTTGGAGTTGCGCAAAATAAATGGCTGAGATTACTTCTCAATTCTCACCAAATTATCACTTCACACTAGATGTGCACACACACACACACACACATATATATATATATATATATATATATATATATATAGTTTGATGGCCCGTGCAACGCCCGGGCTACTTATGTTTAAAAGTTAAAATTATGTAAACGAATTTTTTTATCTAAAACCTAAAATCTCTTTTCAAACACCCGTTGGATATTTGTAATGCAATTAGATGAAAAGTCACATTTAAAACCTAAAGTCATGTTTCGAACACCCGTGAGAAATTTGTAATGTAATTAGATGAAAACTCACC
>JBBYHQ010307574.1:0-17915 GCA_038382645.1 Spergularia azorica | reverse complement strand
AATATTGGGGTACCACTACCACTACTAACTTCCCCGTAAGTTCATCACTAATCATGTTCTTAATCCAACATAATTAGCTACATTTTATGCACAAATTTAGCTCACTAGTCCTAAAGATATATTGGCCTAGTGATTAAAATTCAAATATCGTGATTAGTTTTCGTCATGTCGAATTTCTTTGATCACATTTTATGTTATTGTACTGAAATTTGCGTCTTAGCTTGAGTAAGAAAAGAAGTGTTGTACTGATCTATGCTCACAGTAAACCTCTGAAAAGAAAAGTGTACCCTAATTAAGGATTTAATGTCTCTCACTTATTATTAGTGTATAATTAAGTAATAAAACAGATTGATTATAGACTTATAGTACATTATTAGGGAGACAATAGACATTATCCGGTGCTAATATGATGGTGAAATTAAAGTTTGCTCTATACGTTCGTTGTTAGTGGAAGCATGTCTGAGTGATTTTTGCATTACATGTCTCTTAATTGTTTTAATTAGTTGATAATTAATTATTATATGTCATTAACTTAGATGTGATTGACATTGTGTTTACTTTTTGGTGGATTTCTTAGATTAGTGACTATGAGAAGGAAGTCGAGGACATGAAGCATATGACTCGCCAAGAATACGTAGCATCCCTTCGAAGGTAATTATAATATTTAGGGTTTGATTTAGCTTTAAAGTTCTTTTGTAAACTTTTTCTTTTGTGTGTTTCGTGAAAAAGGTGTATACATCAAGATGGTATCGATTTAATGTACTTTTTTCAAACATATTAATGCAGGAAAAGCAGTGGTTTCTCTCGTGGTGCATCGATTTATCGAGGAGTAACAAGGTAAATCAGGATGAATAATGTGTTGTTTTTCTTTTGATCTTCATTTAGGTAGTCGTTTTGTTACGATTGTCGATCATTTTACTATTTGAATCGCATATTGGCGAATGATCTTAATTACTTTTTTTTTCTAATATACCAAGTGTGCAGCATCGTAGTGAATAATTTGGAAAAAGAGCAAATGTTGTGTCTTTTGCAATGCATTTTGATTTTCTTTTAATAATCCAACATGATAATCAAAATGATCAGAGGAAATGCAGTCGGAACCTTCTCCCTGATGAATTTAATTAAAATTTTGACCAAATTCTGAAAATACAATCTTTTCTTGGATTTATGTATGTATTAATGTTGTATATAAGAATGAATGTCATACTACACCATATCAAATCAATTTTATACTAATGTTTTGATTGCATAATAGAGTACTCTACTAAAAGTCTACAATGCGTGTGCATAGGACATAATTTATTCACTTTGTAACATGCATTTAATTAGCAACTTTATATTAAATTTAACAAAAATTACAACTTTAAATATTATTAAGAGTATAAATATACAAGAAATATGTTTGACTGGGATAGAAGACCAAGATAAAGGGGGGGGGGGTTGATTCTTGATGAAGCTCATGTGCCCATGTGAGTTGGGCCTGCAACTATTGCAGGAATTTTGTGCCCACTTTTTACCAACAAACACGTACAGTATTATTTGCATATTTTGATTATGTTATAACATTAATTAATCCAGAATTTTTATATTGTTAATTTGTTATTTCTTCAGAGAGGTGGTGCACAATGTTAATAAATTATATTTAGCAAATTATTAGAGCAATTAATTGAGTCTGAATGGGTTTAATTAAACAGGCATCATCAGCATGGTCGTTGGCAGGCTAGGATTGGCAGAGTTGCAGGCAATAAAGACCTCTATCTCGGCACTTTCAGTAAGTAAAACACACCCATTTTTATTCATGTTAACCAACGCCAAATCATTTTAAAATTAGAGTTTATATATACTCCGTAATTTGGCTGTCCGTCGTCATTGTTCGAAACCTAACGTTCCGACTTCCTATTAGTAGTAGTGGCGTGATCAACCACATTTGAGGATTCGAATTCAGGAAACAGATGCTCTTCAGTTATATAATCGATAGGGAAAATAAAAATCATGTCTAGATAATTTGAGCTACCATACAAAAATGCTCCGATCCTTTGGGGACAAAGGTAGTAGAACTTAAAATTTTGTGATCATGCATATATGCTATGAAAATGGAATACGAATATATAAAAAGCAAAATAAATAAATTTCTCTCAAATCAACATGTTTGAATTATAGTACTACTAGTGTACTACCTACGAGTATAGAATAAGCTAATACCACTCGTTTATAGTAGATGGGTAATTAAACCAATAAGTCGAAAATGACGACCAATTGAAATATAATTATCCAAATAACCCATTCGATAAATTATCGAATACTACTGCTGCTGCTGCTGTTGCATTTGTGTACTTGGTGGTTCACTTGCTACTTGTACTTCCCTGCAAGCTCCCTCACCCTTCCCAAGCAAATACCACATAATACCCGCGATTATACACAGTACAATTACTACGCACGGTATAATTATAGCTAACATTGTCGATGACTTCATTGTGTATGTAACTATGTATGATGTTTTTCTTTTCTCTAACAAAATTTGAATATGTAATTAGAATTAGGGTTGCAATAATAATACTTGAAAATATTGATCAAAATTCCTCTATATATATTATTATGCTCATCGACCAAAAAAGTTAATTATATATTGACAAATTTGGTTTCCTAGTGAGATTGTTTTCTACACATGTATATATGTCTACTTTGCCTTCTTGAAAAATGTCATGAAAAATATTTTCCATCGTCAAATTATACACTATTAGATTTGATTCAAGTTTCTATTTCTACTTTGATTAATGGGAAAATGTCATTAAAATATTTACCAACTATATGAGTTGATCAAATTTATTTAAGTTTTCTCGTGATATATGATGTGTTATTTTTTGCACATTGCATATAGATTTTATTCACATATACCAAATGACGTTCTTTTTAGACCTAGCTACTTACGTACATCGCCCGTGCGTTGAACGGCTAAATTAATTTCCCGGATTGTTAAAAATTGAAGTGTCGTGACTCATAAAGTCACAAGGCTCATAATAACGAAATTACATAAACGTATAGAATCACGCTATAGTTATTTGTCACATTGTACGTACGTATGATTTATAATGTGCGCAACTTTACCTATATGCGTGACAGATCGATCACTAATAAACGCAAAACTGCCACCTATATATTCAAATGGTCGTGTATGCTTGACAATTTAACAGAATTGTTTTTGTGAAACGGGTTTACGTATGAAATTATGAATTGTTACTTACAGTAACATCTATAAACTGGTGTTTTTGTATAAACAGGCACACAGGAAGAGGCAGCAGAGGCATACGACATTGCAGCAATAAAATTCAGGGGATTAAACGCAGTAACAAACTTTGAGATAAACAGATACGACGTAAAAGCGATACTCGAAAGCACAACACTTCCGATTGGAGGAGCAGCAAAGAGATTGAAAGAAGTGGAAGACTTAAACAGTGCAGATAACAGGCAGATTATCAGGGCTGCTGCTGCTGCAATCGCGGCCGAAAACAACAATTCTCAGCTAAGTTCTGATCAGCAGCAGGGGTTACACAACTTCCATTCCTGGCCCGGAATAGCATTCCAGCAGGCGCAGCCAATTGGAATGCATTACGCTTATCAGCAACAACAGCAACAGCAACAGCAGCAGCAGCAGCAAAGATTCTGGTGTAAGCAGGAGCAGGATTCCTCAAATGGGTATCAGGATCTTCAACAGCAGCTTCAGATGAGTAATAATAATGGGACTCGTAATTTCTTCCAAATGCATAATTTGATGGGTTTGGATACGAATTCGAGCTCGTTAGAGCATAGTTCCGGGTCCAATTCCGTCATGTACGGGAATGGGAATGGAAATGGAAATGGGAATGGGAATGATAGTCTTGGTGTTGGTATTGGTGGTGTCAGTGTGTATGGGTTTTCTTATGGGAGTAATAATTCAGTTATTTCCCATGATGGGAATGGGAATGAAAATGAGAGTGGGAATGGGAATGGGTATGAGAATTATTACTCATATCTCACTAATCAGGCAAACAATAGTAGTAATAATGGTGGTGCAAGGGGGGCTGTTGGGACTTATGATCAAGGGTCAGCTTGTACCAATTGGGTCCCCACGGCAATCCCGACGCTGGCGTCGAGAACTGCCACCATGGCTGCGGCTGTTGGTGGTCCTGCGGGCGGAGCTCCTACCTTTACAATGTGGAATGACACATAAAAGTCTAGACCAAGAGGAATGGTAGTGTTGGGGGAGCTAGGCCTTGGTGTATGTATACAGTTCAATTTTAATTTCTTAGTGTTTTTTTTTTTTCTATTTTTAATCTGTTATTATCTAACAGATTTAACTAATTAGGAAAGGTTTAAGTTAGGGGGCACATTTCATTTCATTGTAGGATTATATATGTAAGGCGAAAATGCACAGGGATCTAACCCGGAGTTCATTAATAGCAAATGTTAGACATACGTCCTCTCAAATTTGCTATGATTTTGGGAACTTTGGGTTAATCAGATCCTCGGAAAGTTTTTTATTTATTCAAATTTTTTTACCCTTATTGTCTACTACTACACCAGGCTTTGTAATTTTGAATAACTCTGACATGATTATGATGATGATACAAAGAATGGGTCTTGTTCTTCTTTCTGTATAATATACACTTTGTTTTATTTGCCAGAAAAACTGTCACTTGGCTACTGTTGTACTGTAAGTTCTTTAGCAAAAATGTGGCAGTAGACATTATTATTAACAGATGTTACAGATGTGAACACGCATGGTTCATGTTTAATTACAACAGAAGTACATGTTTCTGTCTTCTTTAGTTTATATACTTGATCTAAGTCTGAGAATCTATAAACAGCTACATTCAGAACAAAGATTCAACATGTAGTTTATCCCTCAAAATCTTCAATGATAAACCAGGAAATCTATAACAAAATCCATATGGTCATACATTTCGACTTTTCGAGTAATGTGTGTCGTTGAAACAAAAGTAACTAAATATCACAAGACAATATTAATACAGGCGAATTTACAAAACCACTGTTATAAACATCATCACTCTTAACGATCACGTCATCTAAGATAGCTTACACTCGCAAACTAGACTTTATGTCCCGATTTATTGAGTCCTGATATGCAATTGAGAGTCAATATGGCAGTCCTAAAAGATGTACCTGACCCGACCCAGATTCAACAAAGTCCAAAAATCTTAGGATGTTCCTACAAATGACCTGTACTCACCCAACCCAACTAGGCAACTACCAGTTACTATAATAAGAATTAGGTGCGCGTCTAAATAAGGTAATGAAGAAGCAACCACACAACTTTGCTCACCTACCTATACAACTCCACTTTGAAAAAAGCTAGTCAAATAACAAAATTAAAAAATGCAGGAAAAAAACATGATGAATTGCGTAAAGCATACAGTTAAAGAATAAAAATTAGGACATGGGTCTTCGTTAAATCATGAAAATGTGTTGAAAATACATCACATATCCAGCAAAACCCAAACAATCTCTTTACTTTTTTCTAATGGAATGTTTCTCTTTTCCACCAATCACAACTTTAGAAATGTGTTGCAACTCCAAAGCTGCTATTTTTACCTCCTTTTTTAGGTAAAGTTTTCACCTTTTTTTTTGCTGTTTCTTGTTTGCATAATTTGGGAAATTTTGATGTTGGTTTATATGGGTATGGATTATATGGGAATTGGTAGAAAACCCATGATTTTGTTACTGTCATATGTGCTGATTTTTACTGTTTACTGTGGTAGTGTATCTGGTTTAAGCTCTGATGAGAAAGTTTTGGTGAAACTTGTTAGTAGATGGGAAGCTCCCAAATCTGTGGAATTTGGGTGGAATTCTACCAAAATTAGGCCTTGTTTATGGAAAGGTGTTAAATGTGACAAAACCCAAAATGTGGTTTTACTGAATTTTTCTCATGTTGGCATTTTTGGTAATTTGGGACCTGAAATTGGTCAATTGGGTTATGTGAGGACAGTTGATCTTAATTCCAACAGTTTTTCGGGTTCGATTCCGGGTGAAATTACCAATTGTGTGAATCTTGTGTACTTGGACCTTTCTCTTAACAAATTGAATGGTAGTATCCCGGAATCCTTGTTTCTAATTCCACACCTTCAGACTTTGTCCCTTGCCCATAATAGTCTTACTGGGTCTATACCTGAAAATATAGGGAATGCTACTGAGCTTGTCGATTTCGAGGCTACTGATAACTTGTTATCTGGTAGTATACCTTCTTCCATTGGTAATTGTTCAGCACTTGAGTATTTGTATTTGGATGGGAATCACCTTGATGGAGTGTTGCCTCGAGGTTTAAACAATCTCGCGAATTTAATTCAGCTGTACCTAAATTCGAATAGATTTGAAGGAGCTATTCCTTTAGGTTCTGGTAGCTGCAAGAATTTGCTACAGCTTGATTTGGCAGATAACCATTTGCAAGGGGTTCTTCCACCAGGTTTGGGTAATTGTAGCAGCCTGATCGCCTTCTCAGTTGTGCGTAATAGTTTAACGGGAAGCATCCCATCTTCCTTTGGCCATCTCACCAATCTCACAACTCTATACCTTGCTGAGAACCGGTTGTCAGGAAAAATACCGCCAGAGCTTGGAAATTGTAAGTCCTTGAGTGACCTGGACCTGAGTGACAACATTCTCGAGGGTGAAATTCCAAGTGAACTAGGGAAGTTAAGTCAATTGACCTACCTTCAATTGTTTAGTAATAGCTTGATAGGTGAGGTTCCACCTGATATTTGGAAGATGCAAAGCCTTGACACACTTCTAATTTACAATAACAGCTTATCAGGGGAGTTGCCTCTTGAACTGACCGAGCTCAGGAATCTCAGGAATATCACTCTATCGGACAACCAGTTTACTGGGATTATCCCTCGGAATTTGGGAGTCAATAGTAGCTTGGAGGCGATTGACTTCACAAACAATAAGTTCACGGGTGAAATCCCTCCCTACATTTGTTCAAGTAAACGACTAGTGAAGCTAGACCTGGGTGATAACATGCTTAACGGCAGCATTCCTCCTAGCCTCGGAAGTTGCTCTAGTTTGATACGGTTAAGATTGGAGAATAATAAACTCACTGGGGTACTGCCAGAGTTCAAACAGAATATTAGCCTCAGCTTCATGGATTTGAGTGCAAATAAATTTCATGGAAAAGTGCCTTCAAGTCTTGGCAATTGTCGGAGTCTGTCTTGGATCAATTTCACCGTGAATGAGCTTTCTGGTACTCTACCTCCTGAGCTTGGAAATCTGACTGAACTTGGTTATCTTGATTTGTCGCACAATCGTCTGGAGGGCCCCTTGCCATCGGAACTCAGCCAATGGCAGAAGCTACTCAAGTTAGACTTGTCTTCCAATCTTTTTAGTGGGTCAATTCCAACAAGTTTGTCAAGCCTGTCAGCCTTATCCATCATAAATTTGAGGGAGAACCGTCTAAGTGGAGGAATTCCACGGTTCCTTTTCGAACTTGAAAGCCTTCAAGAACTTAAGCTTGGTGGGAACGTGTTAGGAGGAACCATTCCTTTTATCGGTTCAGCAAACATCTACACCTTGGATCTTAGCAGCAATGGTTTAACAGGTCCCTTGCCCGATATGTCAATGTTAAACAACCTACAAGAGTTGGATGTCTCTCACAACAGTTTGACAGGGACCTTGCATAGTTTGGATAATAGGACCAGTTTGGTAACAATTAATGTCTCAGACAATCTCTTTTCTGGTCCTGTATCTGCAACTTTGTTAAACCTGTTCAACAAGTCGCCGTCATCCTTTCTTGGGAATTCCAAGCTTTGTGTTGACTGCCCTATCTCTGGTGGATCCAATTGCACAGGAAATGGATATATCAGTGTGTGTAGTAGGAAAAGGAACAAACACCTTCGCAATGTTCAAATTGCATTAATTGTTGTTGGAGCAACACTTTTGACAGTGGTTGTGGCTCTGTCTCTGTGTTATGCATGTATCAAGTTCCGAACACGGTCAAAAAATGATATTGAAGATTCTGGTAAGGGATGCTCTTCAATCAAGCTTAACCAAATAATGGAATCTACAGGGAATCTCAGCAACATGTATGTCATTGGGAAAGGAGCTCATGGGGTTGTTTACAAGGCGTCCTTAGGTCCGGAAGAAGTGTATGCTGTCAAAAAACTTGTATTTGGCAGACAGATTGGTGCAAATAAGAGCATGATTAGAGAGATACAGACCCTGGGAACGATCAAGCACAGGAACTTGGTCAAAATTAAGGACTATTGGTTGAGAAACGATTATGGACTGATAATGTACGAGTACATGGAGAATGGGAGTCTTGGCCATTGTCTGCACAGGACAAGTCCACCTACAACATTAAAATGGGATGTACGTTACAAGATAGCCCTTGGAACAGCCCAAGGACTAGTATATCTTCACTTTGACAGTGATCCTGTTATTCTGCACCGTGACATTAAGCCCGAGAACATACTCCTAGATTCCGATATGGAAGCTCACATCTCTGATTTTGGTATTGCAAAGCTTATGGATCAATCCTCCTCCTCCTCGACACAATCAATTGCAATTCCCGGAACAATAGGCTACATTGCACCAGGTATCACATCTGATCTATCTGTTTTCATTACTGATGACAGTAACTTTTACTCTTCATAGATAACTAATCTAAAAGTTTTTTTTGGAACAGAAAACGCCTTTGCAACAACATGGACTAAGGAGTCGGATGTGTACAGCTACGGAGTTGTTCTGCTTGAGTTGCTAACCCGAAAACAAGCAGTGGATCCATCGTTTCCAGAAGGAATGGATTTGGTTGGATGGGTCCGGTCAGTATGGAACTGTTCAGAACAGGTAGACAAGGTGGTTGATGCAGCATTGTTGGATGAATTTCAGGATAGTCAGATCATGGAGCAAGTATATGACGCGTTTTTCATCGCAATGAGATGCACCGAAAGGGAGCCAAGAAGAAGGCCAACCATGAGAGATGTAGTGAAGCAGTTAGAAGATTCAAATCCCTCCACCAGGACTAGAAAGAGTCCTGGTACTTCTAGCCGTTCTTGATTGATCAGCATTAGTATTTTTTTCTCTAGTCTTCTAGTTTTGGTGCCAACTCTCTGCATAACTGCACAATTTGTACATACATTAATTCTGAGTGATATTCATGAATACATTAAATTTTTTAAGATAAACTCGAGGGTCGGACCAGTCCGATCTATTTAAAGCAATCCTCTCCGAATCTAATACGCTAAACTTTAAAATGTTTTAAATATAGCAAAAATAAAGGTTAAAACGATATTCAATTTGGCTAGTAGAGTCATTTACCGAACTAGACCAAAACATACTTGAAAAATGTGTTGCCACCTAGAAACGAACCAAGTATTTTTAGGTCCGATCCCGCCCAAATTATGAACCCTCGTAGACCTTAGCTACATGCCAACATGTAATAGTATTTCACAATTTCTTTCTTTTTACAAGCAAAAGCATTTCACTAATTTGACGTCGGAAAAAAAGGTACTCTGTGGAGTCCGTACTATTAAATCTGCTAACTCAAAAATGAGACCGAATAGTTTTAAACCCGATCATACGTCTTGCGATCCTGACTTCCGTAACTTCATAGTACTAGCTAGCATTTCTCTAATTTGGCCCAGGAAGAAAACAAACAATTTTTTGAAATAATGCTAAAAAAAAACATGTTAAACAAAATGGGTCGGAAAAAAAATTGTTCAACAAAATGGGGTGCACGTCACCTATATCTAAAACCGCCAAGGAGCATGGCGGTTACATGACTTGTGAACAGTAACAAAAAAAAAACCTGTGAACTGTAAAACCGCCATGGCCCGTGGCGGTTTTACAGTTCACAAAAAAAAAAAAAAATTTAGTCCTAAAACCGCCAATGAGCTCAGCGGTTTTATATGGGTGACGTGCACCCCATATTGTTGAACAAGTTATTCTTCCACCTGTTTCGTTTAACATCTTTTTTTCGAGCACTAGTTCGTTTACTGAAACAAAAAAAACGAAATGAAGTGAGTTGGGCAACGACTTTGGGCGAGTCACCGAGTCACCAACTCATCAGTTCCGGCGGGCAACCGGGTTTGACTCGTTCGAAAGATGACGATGACGATTTCTACCATTAAAATTGCAGCTCTTTTCATCTTCTTGTTCACGCTTCTAACCATCACTGCGCAATCTGCTGATAATAAAAATGGAAGGAGAGTGATAAAAGTGAAAGGAGGCCCAGAAGAAGTAATCTGGGTTGTTCAGCTCTCTGATCTTCACTTCAGTTTTCATCACGCTACTCGAGCTGCTGATTTTAGGGATTTGGTGGGTCATTCTCTCTCCTTCATCAACCCTTCTCTCGTCCTCATCACTGGTGATCTCACAGGTTTTAATCACTTCTTTTTTTCCGATTAATTTTGTTAATTTTTGGTTTTTTTCTGATACCCTTTTGCGTTAATTTTAATTGGTTTCGTTTAATTTTTTGTGATTGTTGTTGAATTCTGTAATTAGTGGTTGTTTTTGCTGCTGGATGTTTGATCAAGTTTGAATTTTTCTAGTTGGTAATGTTGTTTGTTGGACTGAATTGCCCGGTTATTATTACGCTTGTTAGTTACGATTTCCTTGTGACGATTAATGTTAGCCGACCCCAACAATGTATAATGTTTCGAAATTTTTGATAGTGGGGATGGTGGATTTTCAATGTGATCCCACTTACTGAATTAGTATACTTGTATGGGGGAAGTGCCAAAGGAAATGTGTGTTTTTGTTTGAATGATCTCGGGTATAAGCATTCGACTTGACTGCTTTGTGAGTGTTTTGTTCGAGCCATGTTTCCGGCTTTCCCTGCCAGTATTGAAGTGTTGCTTACAGAGACCGATACATGGTAACTTGAGGTGAAAGCTAAGAGACCTTGTGCAGTAGGTCCTCCTCCTGAAATGGCCTTGTAACTATTGCTCTTTGATTTGAAAGCCAACGCTTTTGTCTTTTTTTGCTTTAGAGAGGCAATGACTGATAAGATATTTAAGATGACATTCGTGAGTGATAGTGATAGTTGAAACTCGATGAAGGCATAAGGCAGTGGGTGAACATGATAAATGATTTTGTTTATTTTGTGTAAATTGATACTATTGTTGTCGTGGGATGCTATTTATCATGCCTTAGGTTTGCTGTGATAATGATCAGGTTTCATTCTTTGCTAATAGATGGGAAGAGCAAAGATTTGCTGACCATGAAACAGGATGAGCTTGAGTGGGTGGAATACCAGAATGTTATAGAAGACGTTGTCAAGAGGAGCGGACTTGAGAAGGACATCTTTTACGATGTCAGGGGTAATCATGATAATTTCGGTGTCCCATCTGTTGGTGGCTCCTATGATTTCTTTTCTAACTACAGTGTTAATGGCCAACTAGGAAGATCGGGCCATGTGAACAGTGTCACACTACAGGTATACTTCTTACTTGATCAGTTTATCTGATGGTGGTAAATTTAGTCATGTGGCTTTGATGTCTGGCACTGGTATTTATAGTAAATGTTCGTTGCAACTTGTAGACTGGAAAGAGAAGGCATCTGTTTGTTGGGATTGACAGCACGATGGCTGTTGGCCTCAGAGGGCCGACCAATCTTTTCGGACATCCAACAGATAAACTCTTAGCTGAGTTGGATTCTGAACTCTCACAGTGGGATGTTGAGCCAACCGAACCAGTGACAAAAATCTCTTTTGGGCATTTTCCTCTTTCGTTTTCCGCAGCTTCAGAATCTGGAAAGACGCTGAAAGATATCTTTCTCGAGCATTCAATATCATCTTACCTGTGTGGACATCTCCACACAAGTTTTGGCAAGAACTTGAAACGGCATCATCAACCAGGAAATAATTTTTTGCAACTAGATATGCATTCGACTCTGTCCAGGAGTTCTTTTAACAGATCTTCTGAAACTCAGGAATTTTGGGAGTGGGAAATGGGCGATTGGAGGAAGAGTAGAGCCATGCGCATTGTGGCCGTTGATAGAGGTCACACATCATTTCTTGACATCAACTTCAAATCGGGTTCTCAGAAAACTTTTATAGTACCAACGTTTCCTCTGGATTCACGGTTGATGTGGAGATCGTCCTTACTTAGCGAGTATGAACGTCAAACTGTGGACGCATCCCACTACATGACAATTCGAGCTTTGGTCTTCTCTTCATCTCCAATCATCTCGGTTGTTGCTAGAGTTTATGACTCACAGCCTGGAGTTCTTTCTTCTGTTTTAGAGGCATCTATGACAAATATTGAATCGGGCACTTCTAGAGGATATCTTTATGCCGCTCCTTGGAACTTTAAAGCCTTTGAGGACCCAAATCCCGAGAGATACTGGTTGCAGATAGAAGCAATCGACATCAGTGGCAGATCAACCCTGACTGATTTGAGGCCGTTTTCAATTAATGGTGCTCGCGGCTTGCTTTCCTGGACATGGAAGGAGTTCAAAGTTATGGGATGCCAGTGGGCTGCGTTGTATTTCCCAATGCTCTGGTTCTGCCTTGGGTGCTTCCTCCTCATTCTTCTTATCCCAGTAGCAATTAAGTGTTTTTTCAGTAACCAATATACAATGCAGAATTTCCTTGTAAATAAAGGAATTTTAAATGGTATTGGAGGGGTCTTAACAGAATTATACAAGCTGCGTTTTGTATGGTGTGGCCTTGTGGGTTATTTGTTCTGCCTTGTTCTAACTCCATGGTTATCTGGAGTATTGTTTACTGATGGTGGCGAGAGGGGGTACATGACCTACAAAGGATGGGTAGTGTCACGTCCAGATGTCAGCAGCAAACTGGCGTACATTGCATTTCCAGATATAATGGTGATTGTTATCCCACATTTGGTTTTCATTGTTTTCCCCTCCCTTGTAATAGCTACTGGGTTGGCCATGGAAAGTGAACTCTACAGGATACATCTTTTAGCACTATCAGGGAAGAAAGAAGATGATCACCATAAGGCTCCTGGATCTGGACATAATGCTGACAAGAATGCTAGAACCTCCAAATCTTATATTGGTCAACGGTGGATCAGGAAGTTTCTGATGCTGGTATCTTTGGGGCTCCTGTACAAGCATTTGAAGGTATATTTTCCGCAGCTCATCTTATGGTACTTGTTCATTCGTACATTCTCTATCGTGGTTCGGGTTATGTTGCATGCACATCTATCTCAATGCAATGGTACATTTTTCATTATCTGTCATTCTTGCATTTTTTGGCTGATTAGTCCTCATTGTTAGCTGCCTTAGACCCACTGAATACTGGTGCTTATTTTGAGTAGCTGATATAAAATTAGAAGATATATTAGCTGGCTTTTAGTGATATGGAATGTGATAGGAATTGTTTATTCTTTGTATCACTGAGACACCTGAAGGGCTGACCATATGTACATCTAAGAAACTCAGCCCTGAGATCAGTCTTCTTGGTCATATCTCCGCAGTGCCTGTATGCCTTTGTTTTTCATCAAGTATATTCCTCGCACCGTATACCTCATGCCTAACCCAGTCCAACAGATGTATGCTTGTAAGTTGTAACTCAGCGGCAGCTGAGAGCGCTAGTTTAAAAGCCCTTCTACCTCGATAAATCCATCATCAAGATGCTTATCTTGATCTTAACTAGAGTCAATTCGATCGTTATGGTTGTTTTAATCCCTCTCCCTCATTGACAATTTGACACTGTTGTACCTGGTTCTCTCTGCACTGTGCTATAAGATTCATCATGATAATAGAACACTGAACGTCTCAAGATAGTACTGATGATCTACGCCTCAAAAGCATTATCTGATTAGTGTTTATGTTTTTCCTGCGCTGTATCTGTTGCAGAGTTGCAGAGCTCTGATGAAAGCATATGAGATGAACCCGTTCCTCCATTTTCCAGTTTATAGTCTCTGGATACCACTGCTGCTGGCATATGCTATATACAGAACCCGCATAGGCTAGCATTATTGTCAAACTTCACCCTGGTTAATCCAAGTTTGAATGGAAAAAGTGGGGGCAGAAGCCAGCAGCTTATGCATCCTGTAGACATTTAAATGCCTTCTGTGAGCACGCTGTTTCGCCCCACTCAGCTTCTGGCTTCAACCCGTGCAGCTCTTGGAGATCAGAACTTTGAGAATTGGTTATGGTGATAAGTTGCTCGGAGTTCACAACAGAAACCAAACAAGCTTTTCCGTCATCTATGAAGAAACGAGGGCTTGGTGACAGTCGACAAGCTTAGTTTACTCTGCGACCAAAGAAACAAATCTCTAAAATATTTGATCATTAAAGCAGAAGTGACTGCTATGAGATTTCTTCTTTATTTCTGATCTCTACTGTGGCAATTTCATAATGCCGGAATCTGAAAATCCTTGCATAATGAATGAGAGAAATCTCAAAAGGACCCTTATCCAAGAATATGTATCCACTACCCAACTAAATTATAGTGAAATATTTTTTCCGTTCCTTTGAATTTGTAGAAGTTTGATTCAAAATCCGTGAGTTTCAAATCAAATGTCAATCATTCCAAAGAACGATGGAAGTATTCATTAGTTTCGCTTAATTATCACTTTTGCTCTTCATGTTCTAACTTTTTTTTTTCCTTCCCTTCTATTTCGCATCACCTATTTCCTCAAATAGTAGTACTCTGTAACTTATGAACGTTCTAAACTTTTTTCACTTCAATATTATGTCCCTCCCTACCTTCCACAAAATCGCCCATTCTAACTTCTTCCATAACTATTCCATACCATCCGAAATACGGTAAAAACAACTAAACTATTACACTCGAATAGAATACTCGACACGAATCTTTAACTTTTTTGCTAAATTGAATATTATGAAACTATAACCCCAAACGTAAAAACGACTTATTATATTTGTAGAAAGTGAAAATATTAGGTTTTTGCCAAAAATATAGGTAATTTTTTTTTTTTTAACCTTATTACTGTTAGCTTTGTAACTTCCTTTTCACGATACATCCAGAAGTAAATAAATATAACAAAGATTTAGCTTATCTTTTACTCTACCTTAGACCTACACAGTCCTTCATTCAACCGCCGTATCGGGTCTTCACACTCTCAGTCTCTCTCCTCCCCTTGTTCGTCCGCCATTAAACCTCCGATTCAACTTAAGGTATCCCTTCTTTTCTATGCCGATTTCTTTTATAATTTCTCAGTATTTTTATATTTTGATGTGATTTTATCATGGGTTTATTATTTTGATTTCATATGAATATGGGGTTTTAGGTAAAATTTATTTACTTTGTTGTTGAATTCGTTTTATTGCATGAAATTATGTGTAGTACAGCGATATTTTGTTGTTATGTAACTTTGATTTGTACCCACAATTTTATTTTGTAACTTGGGTTTTTATGTTATATGATAGAATTTTGTATTTGTATTAAAAAGATACAATCTTTTCCGTTTCTTTTGATGGATTGTTGTTTTTCGGGGCCGTTACGATTTTCGCATTAGTTGTCATGGATTAGGGTTGTTGTTGTTGTTGTTGTTGTTGTTGTTGTTGTTGTTGTTGTTATTGATCAGGTTGTGTTGGTGTTGTTTTCGTGGTTGTCAGGGTTGTCAGGGTTTTCATATGAATGTTATGGATTAGGGTTGTTATTGATTGGGTTATTGGGTGTTTAATACGGTAATGTGTTTGGAAAGGAGAAGTTTTTCGTTCATTCTTGTGGGCACTTGTGTTTCCCGTATCAATTGTCATGGATTAAAGTTGTTGTCGATAAGGTTTGTAGGTGTTGTTTTCGTTGTCGTTAGGTTTATTCATATGAATGTCATGGATTAGGGTCAACGTGGGATGAGTGGATTGAAAAGGGTTTGAAGGTCCGTAGTGGTGGTTAGGGTTTAAGGTTGAATCCGATGATGTGGGTGGCTTGAATTTGAGCTTGAGATAGGGAAGATAGTGAGGTTTCTGGAAATTGAGGTTTATGTATTATGAGATGAGAAAGAGGTGGAATGGTCATTGGATCTAGTAGTTGTCACTTGTGAGGCGTAGTTTGGCTGATACTGCCTGACTTGTGTTGTTATCCGAGAAAGTAAGAAAAGATTAGTTTGATGATTTTAAATAAGAACGAGCGAAAAGTGATAAAAGTGAAGGTGTTGATTGGACGAGAATAGGGTAGAGTAACGTTTCTAAATGGGTGTTTTGTTTTACTAAAAGAACTTTGGTTGCAGAGTGTCACTGTCACCCCTATCGGTCGTTGCTATAAGAATGGACATATACCAGCTTTTCAAAAACATCTAATGACATTGACCTTCACTTATTCCCGGTAAAGCACCCGTTGTTTCCACCTCATTTTTCTTGTGTCCTTTTTCTCCTTTTCTAATATTTTCTTTCTTGCTTTTCCATGTCTAGATCTGTTTTCTTTTTTCCATTGGTTTTTTTTAGTACCTCTGCCATGCAATTTTAGATCATTAGGTCATGTTAGCCAATCCAAAATCAGTCTGGGGCTTAAGCTTGTATGAAAGGTCGTGGTAAATTTTGTATACATCATTGTGGGCTCTTCTTCCGCAACTCGCTTTCTTCCAGTATTTGTCTGTTTTGATTGCTGATTATTAGATTTCTAGCCATAAAAAATAGAACAGAATTTAATAACTTTAAGCTGTCTAGTAGGGTTTATTGTTTCGCCTTGTAGATACTTCCCCTCCCAGCTATCTCCTCTCTTTGTTTGGTATTTATGTATTGCATAATTTGCTTTCAGGAATTACTTGCGGAGCTTAACAAAGAGGGGTCCATTCTGTCAAAGGTATACATGATTATATATTATCTAGGATGTACCAAACTTATTCAATTCCCAGATTTGGTACTTATTATCTAGGATGTACTTTCAAATCCTTGCATTTGAGTTGTCAATTCAATTAACTACTAGCTGTTCAACATGTACATTGCCTTTGTATTCTCAAGTTTTTTCATCTTTGTAAGCTGAATCTTCGACTTTGTGTACTTCATTTGAATTTGTAAACTTCTCCTATTTCATCTAGCAATTTGCGTGGATGGATTGCTGGATATTTCAGTGTAATCTGCTATTCCTCCTTTTGATGTTCGCCATTCTTGTATCTACCATGGTCCCTTCTCATCTCTGCCAAATGCCTTGTGTTATTTTCTGTCATCTGTGTACTACTTCTTTGGGGTTGTTTATGTGGTTTCTTTCACATGCTGGGGTCCCATTACATATAATGAACATAATGTTCCATGGCAGCTTATCCAACATGTCAATTTGAGATTTAGTGTTGCTTTTGTCAATTCTTTGTCTAATCGGAATGTACTCTACTAATTCACCATTTTCCTTTGAATTCAAACACACTTGAGGCATTGTTTGATGACTTGTTCTTTTGCAGGTTCTGTAGTATTTTTCCAAGTGCTATGGCTGAAAGTGGTAGGAGCTTTGCCAGGAGGGATAAGCTTTTGGAGATAGAGTCAAAGGTTCGCGGCTGGTGGGATGAGAATGGTGTTTTTATTGCCCAGCCTGGAGAGCATCCTCCTGGGCCTGGAGAGAAGTTTTTTGGAAACTTCCCGTTCCCATATATGAATGGGTACCTGCATCTTGGACATGCCTTCTCTCTTTCTAAGGTGGAATTTGCTGCTGCCTTTCACAGATTGAATGGAGCCAGGGTACTCTTTCCTTTTGGTTTTCACTGCACTGGCATGCCCATTAAGGCTGCAGCGGATAAGCTTGCAAGAGAAATCCAACTTTTCGGAAACCCACCAGAGTTTCCTGCTCCAGTGCAGGAAGAAGTCGGTCAGGCTCCGGTAGAACAAGCTGATGCTGGATCACAACAAGCTCCTGATAAATTTAAGGGCAAAAAATCGAAGGTTGCAGCGAAGACTGGTACACAGCTGTACCAGTGGGAGATCATGCGCAGTTTTGGTCTTTCTGATGAAGAGATCTCAGGGTTTCAGGATCCATATAAATGGCTGACCTATTTTCCTCCATTAGC
>JBBYHQ010307565.1:0-43080 GCA_038382645.1 Spergularia azorica | reverse complement strand
CGGCCCCGACCCAGCCATCCTAACCGCCTCCTTGCCGCGACCCTCCCTCCGCCTCCACGCGATGACGTCGCTTCTTCTTTCTCCCCCATTTCCTTCTTTTTCCACTTAGAAAATTAGGGGAGAGGTGGAACCTAGGGCACGGTGGGGCGGCGAACGTCGGGGGAGGGGCGGCAAGATTCAGGGGAGGGGCATTTTGAGGTTGAATTCCACATTTACCGGGTCATTGGGAATGTAGCTGCAGAAAATTCGTCAAATTAGTATGAAATAACTGCAAGTGAATGCAAAGCCAAATAAAATGTACAGATAATTTTAAAGACTATGAGATCCAAGTACCTACAGCAACAACCTAAGATCCAAAATGGGGTCAGTTCACTTGAACCGCCAAAGTAAAAGTAAAGAGGGCAAACAAAGAAAAACTGTAAGACAGACAAGAAGGGAAGAGAGAACAGACAGGGGGCGGGGGGGGGGGGGGGAGGAAGGGGGCATGCATAACCGAAAGAGGCTTTCTACGACGACATCACCACCACCAACAAAAAAGGTCCCAAAATGGTATGAGGTTGGTGTGATAAAATAGGTATAAAAAGGGAGTTGAAGAGAAAACACAGAAACAAGAAAGTGAAAGAGAGGTAAGCAAGAGGAAAGAAACCCAAAGGTAAATAAATTAAAGGGGTCGTGTGATTGGAGGCATTAGACGATAACCTTGTGAAAAAGATTCAGTAGAATGTTCATGAATCATAAGTTTAGAAATGACGTGCGACAATAAACAATACAATCACATAAAAAACACTACTTCAGATAGGTACAATAGCACGTAATTTTAAAATGGCCGAAACAGCAATGTCGAAATACTCTTTATCGATAGAAAAGCAAAATACTTGTAATTTTAAAAGGAAAAAAAGAGAACCAAACACATAAAGAGAGATATATTACGGATTGGACAGATATAAATTCTCTGGACGAACTGCTATAAACCTGCAAACGAAACGATACAGATTTAGTGACAGCGTCCCGTGGTGAAATTTCAAGGTCAAAGGAGAGCGATGACAGCAAATAAAAGCAAGGAGAAGCACCCAGAGTAGATTGCAACTAATGGCAATAAAATTAACTCCACCTTCACAATCATTGCACAAAAAAAAAAGCCATGGCTGAGATGAGACTCATGAGACAATACTTGTGCAAAAATCCACTGACACAGTGAGTCGGTGACACACCCCCCCCACCCCCCCAACTAAATATTACGCACTGACCCCCCCCCCTCTCCGCAACAATAGAAAATAAGTCTGCAAGATGGTCATTTCAATGTTAATTTCATGACGACGACTAACTTAGCAAATTCCCTTTGGTTCGATTACAAATCCACTGACACAGTGAGTCGGTGACACCCACCTCCAAACTAAATATTACGCCCTGACCACTTCATATGTCAATTTAACCCCACCCCCCTCCCCGCAACAATAGAAAATAAGTCTGCAAAGATGATCATTTTAATGATAATTTCGTGATGACGACTAATTTAACAAATTCACTTTGGTTAGATTACAAATTAGGAAATAGGTCTGCAAGATGGTCATTTTAATGATGATTTCGTGACTGACGATTAACTTTTCTTTTGATAAAAGACTGCGAATAAAATCGATAATTCATTTCAAGCATGAAAACAGAAAAGAGATATGGGAAAACATGGGCGAAATCAGAGAATCTCAAGACAAAGAATCAATCAAATCCGCAAAAAGAAAAAAAACCCCTAATTATGGGGATCATAAATAGGCCCCAATTAACAAAGCAAAAATTAAGAACCCTAGATAAAAAGAGTATAACATACGCATTCCTCATCTTCTGAAAATAATCGCACGCAAGAACTCCAGGTAACAACATCCTGTCCCTGCTTTGAAAATCAAGAGAAAACACATATTAATAAGAAACCCTAATTTTGAATCTCAGATCTTCTTAAACTAAAAGCGTGAAACACAAGATTACTTACGTAGCTTCATCCATGGTTTCATCCGAATCGAAGCCATCCTCTTCGCCCCAATAATCCATGATTCCCACTGCACCAATTACGAGTTCACAATGATTATCTCACTTCTTCTCTCTCTCTTTTTTTATTTTTTATTTTCAAATATGTATATTTTTTGGTTTTATGCCCCTTGTGCAGAATTCATTTGAGATGAAGTAAGAAAGACATCAGTACAGCAACTTGGAACACACCAACATCATTTGTCACAGGCTCATACTACCTCTATCACAACTTCCCATCCGAGCCATCTGATCCACAACAATGGAGTTCAAGCCCGGTCTATCATTCAGAACAATGCTACCAAGACGACGACTGTTATCAACTAATCCACAGTTAGGCAGGTCGACATCTTCGGGACCATATAAAAACTTGTAACCCTTTGGGTGCAGCAGATCCTTACAAAGATCACATCCCTTGATGACATCTGATAAAGCAATCATCAGAACTAAGGTAAGCAAAGTTGTACTACAAAGCAACTATTGATACATATTTTCCCAAAGAATGGAGGCCAACGCCTCATTCTCAGAAGGAGGAGCACAGAAACAGGAGTGAAAGCTCGCATCCTAAATGAAAAGAATATATGAACTTAAGAATGGAGTAAAACAGGAATATGACACCTCATACCTGGGCTGTATGGATCAAGCATCACACAGAACTTCACAGAAAAGTCATCCCGTTTCTCATGGAACTGATAAGCTTCAGCAAAGAAGAGCTGTGGACGACTCTCAGCACAATACTTGGGCTTAGCTTCAAAGTTGATATGAAATACGGAGTAACGAGAAAGCAAATCACAAACACGATCCTTGATCTCAACCAATTCAAAATCAGCACCCTATTCACCAAGAAAACCGGAAAAAAAAAATCCATGTATTCGATCAATTGTGTGTTTGGCAGAACAAGAAAGGTCATGTGGAGTTTTATGTGTACAAGACCAAGCAGAATAGAAGTCACCAAAGAACAAAGACCTCTTTTTTATTGTAATATTGCAGAGCCTTGGCAGCCAAATCACGAGATAATTTGCGCCTGAATTCCATGTTTACTGAACAATCAGCCTCACGCTGGCTGCAGACAATTAGTCAAACAAGTAATGAAATAATTGCAGACGAATACAACACACAATAAAATATGTACACAAAATTTCAAAGAAATCCAGATCCAAGAACCTACATCAGCAACCAAAACAAACCTAAGTCCCAAAATGGAGTCAGTTAAAGTAAAGTAAAGTAAAGAGGGCAAACAAAGAAAAACTGTAAGACAGACAAGAGGAGAGAACAGACAAGGGAAAGAGGAGGCGTGACAGATAGAGGCTTTATACGACGACAACAACACCAGCAACAAAAAGTCTCAAAATGATTGAGGCTGGTGTGAATAAAATAGGTTTAAAAAGGGAGTAAGAGATAAAACAGAGAAACACGAAAAAGTGAAAGATAGTTAAGTAAGATGAAAGAAACCCAAAGGGAAATAAATACAAGGGGTCGTGTAAAAGGAGGCATTAAGAGAGAACCGTATGAAAAGGATTCAATTGCATATTCATGAAGATCAAGCTTAAAAATGATGCACTACAATTAACCATTACAATCGTGCTACATCAGAAACACTACTTCAGATAGACTTAATAGCACACGCAATCTTTTGAAGTCCAAAGCAACAATTTTGAAACACTCTATCTACAGAAAAGATAATACTTGCAATTTCAAAAGGAAAACAACGAGAACCAAACACGTAAATTGAGAAACGAAATGATAGACAGGCACATTACCAACTGGAAGGACGCATAGAGTCTACAGACCCTGTACGAAGTTTTGAAAATCTGCAATGAAACAATAGAGCTTTAGTGACAGCCATTCACAGTGAAAATTTCAAGGTCCAAGGTAGAGTGAGGAGAACAAAAGTAAAACCAAGAGGGAGCACCCAAAGTAAACTGCAACTAACGGAAATAAAATTAACCCTACCTTTGCCATCATTAAAAAGGAAAAAAAAAGGCCGAGAATATGTTGCAGCCGACTAACAAAGCCATGGCAGACGGATGTTGATTTTTACACTCCTCCAAGTGAGAGAAGCATAGGGAACCGTGACTCATATGGAGAAGTGTCAAAATCAATTCCCTGGAGCGTAAAAATCACTACCCGTGGCAGAGACGAAACACAACTTAAAGAAAATATCTTTCGACAAAATGATCCAAACTAAACATTTTTGCCAAACTGACCATTTCATATGTCAATTCAAACCACCCCCCTTCCCGCCCCCTTAAGTAGAAAATGGGATGTGTCATGTGTGTATGACGGTGTGAGTGTGCCAGGAAGTCGAAGACCTGCTAATTAAGATTAACGAAAAGAAATCGACAAGCATCCCCAAAATCCAAGCAGATCCTCAAGCATATGAATCGAAGCAAAATAACAACCACAAAAGAGGTATTACGAACAAAATTCGGCGAAATCAGAGAAACCCTAAACCCTAATTCCAGACTCAAATCAAAGGGGATTATTCAATAATTATCAAAGACACAAACAACAACGACATTGAATCAATCAAAACAAACCGACAATCCGCAAACCCTAATTTCTCAATCAAAATAAAAAAAATACCAATTAACAAACAAACCAACAACCCTAATTACTAAAATTAATCGAAAAAGTAGATGAATCAAATGAGTAAAACATACGCTTTGTCGATTTCGTCGAGCAACCTCCTAGACTCTTCCCGTATCTTCTCATTCCTTGAGATGAGAAAGAATAACCAGAAATCAGAAATAAGAACCCTAATTAAAATTATGCAGAAATTGAAAAGTAGCGTGAAAGAGAAGATTCAACTTACGTCTCTGGATCGATATATACTCCTTCACCGTCATCATCAAAGTAATTGGGGTCGTCACTATAATCCATGATTTCTTCGTTTCTCTCTCTCCAATTTTTCACGATTTTCAAATTTCTGAGTATTTATATTATCGTATGGCTTTTCGCGGGTGTTGCTTCCTCAACACTCAACAACTCAACAGCCCACCCATCTATCGAGCCTTCAATCTTGTTCTTAGTTAAGCGGGTTAATTATGCCGGTTCGGGTTGTATACGGGTCGGAATTGATACGGGTCCTCCGTTAGTGAACATGGAATAATCAAAGATAAAATATCGCTTTTTGGTTATTTATTTATCATCGTTAAATTCAGTTTCGTAACAAGAAAAAGTTTTTTGGGTCGAGTTATTTGAATCCTCCCTAGTTTGCAAAAAAAAAAACAAATTGACGGTCCAATTTATTTCCACCAATCGGCTTATTATGAACAAAATGACTAATCCCGAGAGTGAGAAGCTTTACATAAATGATAAATGAAGCCTTTGGGAGGATTAGTCACTGTGGTTAGCAAGTTAACTTCCACGGGGTTGCCCTCGCTTCGAATCCCAATAATCATGCCCCGAAACTTTAGAGGAAAAAAAAAATGAAGCCTCCGGTGAGTTGGTGACCACCAAACCCACCGGCACTGATATCACCGGAATAGTTATCGAACAGTCACGGGAAAACTTGGTACTCCAAAAGAATGTGTGCTTTGCACATACCAGTAGGTCGCTGTCTTAACTAAGGGGTTCTCATATGAAACGAAAACGGACGTATATCATCAAAATTTTATAAAGATACACTATAAAATTAACTTTGATGCCTGTACAAATTTTCATATACTACATGGAGTATTTCAAATTACATTTTACGTTATGTGCAATCTTATTAATACTCGTCCCCTATGGACCAGTTTCTACCCCTTTGTTTGACGGGACGACCGATCTTTTGAGGTAAAAAATTATGCTACAGAAACTCGTGATTACTAACACCTACACGGCTACACACTACTCAGTCCACTGCAGAATTTAATAGCGCTGTATACTTGAACTATTGCTTGATTTTCCGAAGCTCCCAGTTACCCTCTCCGTCAATCAATCGCAACTCCAAACTATGGAATGGAATCAAAGCAGGACGCTGTAACGAAAACAGGAATACCATGAGCAGAGAACCACACACTTCGAATGATGCAAACCCTATAGATTTCAAGCTCTAAACTCGAGCCTTCCAAGAATACTTGAGGTCAGACGAATCAAAGATGAAAAGAGGAAATTTTTTGCACAAGGCCACCACAAAATACCCGCACAAAATGATTACGTACCTGTGACGAAGTTACAACTGTGATGCCTAATTCTGAAGCGAGCGTATATAAGTGTTCTTCCACATCGACGCTAGTGGCACTGCCAACAAAGATTAGATTACACCATTAAATTCAGAAAGCAAAAAAAAGAGGTTCTATAAATTTGCTTTGCGCATCCATGAGAAGTTGGATAATGAGCTACGGGCCTACAGAGTCCTATGACTTACTTGGTGCACTCGTCAAGGACAGCAAATTTAGGCTTGTGGAAGAATAAGCGTGCCTAGTGGACATCAGAGTAGCAGATTAGACGAGCGGAATAAATTTTGCATAATGAAGAAAACGAATAAATTTATCCCTGTCTCAATTGCAAAAAGAGAACTCACCATCCCCAACCTCTGCTGCTCCCCCAAAGAGAGAACATCTTCCCAGTTTACAGCAGCACCCAATCCACCTTCCCTCTCCAGTAAATAAGTCAGTTTAACATTTTCCAGAATGCTTTCTAACTGCATATCTAACAAATTGGCCGCACTACTTGTTCGCTGACCTGAAAGAAAAAGAAAAAAAAAAGCAATTTCCTTAAAGGCACTTCCAGAAAAAAGTTTGGTTGAAAAGAGAAATGGTAAGCTGGTGTACCTTCATGCTTGCATATTGCCCTTATCTCAGCTTCTTCATAGGAGAGGGGATAAATGATCTGATCTCTTAGCGTTCCCAAGCAAGTATAAGGTCGTTGAGGAACAACAAATATACCACAATCGAATTCAATCCCTTTGTCATAAAGTTGACTCGGTTTGACAAGTCTTCCACTAACGATAGGCCAAAGATCACGAAGAACTCTGAATACTGAACTTTTACCACTCCCATTTGGACCTTAAAAATGGCATGTTGTCAGATTCCAATGAAAATATACTAATCAACTTAAGAAAGTAGATAGAAAGTAAGACAAGGCGAACTAACCAGTAACGAGGAGGCTTTTTCCTGGGACAATGTCGCATGTCAGCCGTCTAGCCAACAATTTCTGGGAAGGGGTGATTATATCAACATCGGAAAAGGATATGATGTCCTCAGATTGAGAACTATCTCCCTCGCATTCTTGTGAAGTAGTCATGTCATCTGCACAAAGAGAAAAGTCAATAAACCCTTATTTACATTGATCAAGCAGGTTCTTCCCCAGAGCAATTTCATATGACAGACTTGCAACTTATTCTTATGAGCAAGACACCCATTCATTAATATCCAATAAACAAGGAAAGCAGTAAAACAGCACTTAAACTGGTTGTGCTGTGCGTCAACAGCATTAATGGTGTGAGTTTCTGGAGCAATGATTTCCTTTCTCTCTACTTCTCTTAACGGATGACACGCCACATCATGCTACTTGTTCAAAACCTTTCTAGAAAAGACTCACAATTATTGCTCAAGTCCTAAGCAAGAAACCTAAACAACCAAAATCTTATTGACATATTTATCACTTAGAATTGCCAACTAAGAGAGGGAATGTTAAAGATATAACAAGTAGATAAGCGGAGTTGATCCATTAAATTCACTTAGACTTATATTCTGTCATACGGACACAGAAAAGAGAAGATCGTAAAATTGCAACTAGATTCTTTTGTCCATCCCTCTATGTCATTGACCACATACTTTTCAACCAGAGAGCTTCAAGGGCTTTAAGCAAGTAAAAGCGGATCATGGGCAAGGACTTACTAGTTTAATTATAAACGTAAAGAAATATTCTCATCTCACAATCCATGAGCGCCATGACAAAATAGCAAGCGCATTAGTGCATGCAGGTGTTCTGGAATTCTATATTTACCATAACGTCACTTGTTCTGAATTCCCATAACACCACAGAAGACGAAAGGTAGTGAACGAAGCTACTGTGGTATTGTAGCAGTTCTTATGGAAAGAGAACAAATACCAAGCTTCATTAAAAAGGTCAATAAAATCATATTTACTATCTACTCACCGGATTGAGCAGCATCTAAAAGCTCTTCCAATTCAAGGATGCGATTGACACCACCAGAAAGCTCCAGAAACTTTTTGTGCAACTCCAGAATATCACCAAAAGCCAAAAAGCTTTGAGAGACAACTGATGCCAAGAAGCGCAATGCATGTGCTAGATCACCTGCGGATAAGAAACATGAAATAAGTTAGATTCAATTGAAAATACTGCAATTCACAGAACTTAGCAGTTAGCACACTATAGAGCTAAAATATATGCAGGCCTTATCTAAACTACACATACCGGTGCCTCGCAAGGCTCCCACCTATGGCGAGGTTAAAAGGGATATGGACGTAGGCAACTTTACCCCTATGTTCAAAACATAAAAAAGTTCTTTCTCGAGGCCTAATCTTGAATAAAAACTAATTGAATTTAAAAAAACAGTTTTTAGTCGCCATTATAGACTAAACTGTCTCTTCTGCACAACGGATAAAATCAACAAATAACAGATTCAACCATTTAAAATCCACAAGAGTTATGAATTTATTGCAAGTTTTGAAGAACTGAAGTAGTAATAAACAGTATAAGAAAATCTCACTACAGCTAGCTAAATAAAAAAAAAAAACAGATTCTTATGGCATTACCTTGTGTGGATGTCAAGGACCGATCACCCTTATGTTCCAACGCATATAACAAGCTCAGCCCCCAAGTGACATTATGTGGGAGTTGCTTCGTGATGAAGTCATCTAATATACCGTATAACCATTTCTTCTTTATGAGTAGCAGCGAGTGATTAAGAAGTTTCTCAAACTTTGAGTCGACCATCTGTGATTAGCAATATAAGAAATCAGAGTGATTATGCAGTCACCTAGTCAGGTGATACAAATAGAATTGAATACTAAATTTACTGGGCAGCAAATCAGCAAGATAAGAAAATCTATACAAGGGACTGGTGATCATATGCAAAGTACGGACAAGGGTGATTGATGCTGACACAAAAGCCAAAGCAGTTTCAAAACAGGTGTAAACGAAGGATTGAGGATAACTGAAACAATTCTAGGCCTCAGAAATACCCCAACAGCTGGCCCTGAACCATGGGTCAGACCTTGTAAAGCTAGCAGTAACACTTTGAGTTATCAGAAAGGGGAACAAAACAGTAAAGCAACTCACCGACTTTTCCCGTGCACCCCCTCCAAAGAAAGCAACAGACTCTGCATGTGTCCGCAACCGTTCATGCATGAACCTGAGAGGCCATAGAGAACAGTAAGCCATGAGTTGAAACAACTTGAAACAAAGACATGGTACACATACTGAAATATAGCAACCTAAAGGTTCCTTCAAACTGCTGTTCTTCACTTGCAAGATCACCGAATTCAGGAGTAACAGTCCTCAGAAATCCAAGACCAAGCAACATATATGTATATAAGATAGCGACACCTCTTCGACCGGTAAGTAGCTTCATTCTCCAAGTGAACCTTAAAGCAAGATTGAGTTCAAGTATTGAGATAATAAAGCAAGGCAAATGTCAATTGATGTAGTTGGATCTCCGAAATTGCTGGTATAGATACTTACCACAAAATGTCCACAGTAGGCTTCACCAATCCAGTGACCAGCCCTGACAAATCTGTGGTCAGCTTTTCGAGGTCCTGAGTTATTCTCTGATCTGCATCTATGCTTTTACTCGACATGTGGAACACCTGTAAACAATAAACATAATTCACTCACAGTGTTCATTGTTACACATACATCTTGGTGCCAAAACATTTGCACATCAGACCAGTCTATGATTATACAACACGAACAGATAGGGACATACAAAAGAAAAAAAAAAACATTGCTTAGAAGACATAATCTTTGAGAATGTGCCCACCGCACATTAGCAAGGTTGTGACGCATGAGTGATACTGAGAGTGTTTCAAAGTATTGTGCGGAAAAGGTTGATCTTAAAAAAAAAAAAACATACCTTATAAAAAGCATTTTTCCTCAGATAGTTCTTGAGTAAATGTTGAGTCAAACGGATCCTCCAACCCAAAGCTAACCTACCTGTCAGGTGCCTGAAAACAAGAGCCCCAACAAACATTAAAGAGTCACTTCTGACAGCATCTTTAAAGACAACAGAAATAAATCATTCTCTACTTTAAGGCTGCACAACAGATAGAGAGCAGTAGGTAAGAAGCTATGGTAATTAAAATTCCAAAATGCAACAGCACCCTCAGCCCCAAAGAAAATCTAAAGGAAGAGGATATCCTGAGAATAAAAGGGAATTCCCTTCAAAACACCAGACCACAGCTAATATTGCACAGTTCACTCTGCCTTTTATTGCTCCTACGAGACACTCAATCTTATGGGAAAGATCAGACAGCCATCTCAGGCACACGTTCCCTCAGCAGCCAGTTGGCAATAAAGGATTGTAGCATTCACAATGTCTCAAAAACATTACGGTTTAAGTTCCTTTCACCTCGTACACCAGTAGGAACTCAACACTTTATGTTCTATATAAATTATTTATTACTGAACTCAAGGTGAGGCGTTAACTAATGATAGACATTGGAAGAGTGTGTGAATAGAGTTTGAAACACTGGCCAAAGAATCATCTTGCCTCTAGATGGCAGAACAGATTAGCAACGGGATTCTTTCCACTTGCAGATAGGACATAAGTAACTGGACTTCCCCGGTATAGGCTACCAATCTGAGTTGATGATCTTCATCCCATTTTGTTCCATTGCAGCAAATGGGAAGTTTTAAACTGCTATTGCTCCTTCGTAGGGAGGTAAAATATTTATCAAACATATTTACCCAAAAACCATCAATTTCCCAATGACATCCCAAAATAGACATACAAAAGCGCTATATAACCTTAAGTTGTGAAAATGAGGTATTAGTTATCATGGTACCACGGAATATGACCTTATAGAAGGAGCAATGAAAGAAGAAGCTCCACTTTGAAGAATGCTGACTCCGATTAAGCGGACAAAGGCAGCCTTATCTTGCTCCAAAACGTACTTCACGGTCGTTCCTGCAAGAACCATATTACTTAAGTTCCGAACATGCTTACCAGCAATTGCCACAATCAACTAAGAAATTTTACCATTCAAAGAGGCAATACGATCAGAAACCACTGTTCTTGAGACAACCAACATTGCAACTGCAAGTAACTGTGCTCCCTGTTTATCAAAGATGGTGGGTACCTGGAAAGCAATAGATGGCTTAGATGAATTTCATTCCCCAAGTAGCACAATTTGCAGTATAAAGGGCGAAAACTTTCGATAAATCACATGGAGAGAAAAAGCAACATAGATAGTGAAAGCAACAAAAATTTATATCACTATTTAGGCATTTACAATCCCCAAAGGCAGGCAAAGCTACAGGCTTGCTTCAGCTGGCAAAAACATTCAACACTTCTAGAAGGAAGCATAAACTCTACCAGTTGATGCATTGCCTTACTAAGATTCAAGACACAAAACAATATTCATTCTTGCACAGCAACACTTAAGGCTTAAGTTATCCCCAACAGCAACAACACAGAACACCCATCACTAAATCTCAAAGGTTCCGGTTTCTTTGTAAGCAAAGTGGTGTACATCTGTATGGGAGAGTCTTTAAAATTCTCAAAACAAAAATGTTACTCTACCTTTATGAGATTTCTTAAGAACATCAAAGTGAAGCACAATTAGATAACAAAGATATTGAATATATCAGATAGAATTAGCTTGGTAATATAATGGACTTATTCGAATTTCTAGTTGAAGCGTCTAAAACGTATCTGTTAGGTACCAGGTTAAGCACTAAATGCAGCCCCTTCAGGAAAAGAGATCAGATTTGGATTTGAGTGTGCAGTATGGTGCACTTCTAAAATATCAAATCTGCTCCATTTCATTAGTCGATTCAAAAGAAAAATCTCAATACTTTCTACAGAATAGAACAAGCATCCTACAAAAGCAAAGCGAAGAGATAGTATATAGATCATAGCTCTGCATGATTTTGTGAATTGAAAGAGACACCAACTGTCATCACAATTAACAGAGAAAGTTCAGTTGTCAGAAAGTTCTTTGGTTATGATCCCAGAAATAAACTCACCAATATCCTGAACATGCTAGCCACTCTGCTGGGCAACATCTTAGGAGATATTTGAAGTTGAGGAACATGGGGCAAAGTTGCCGTTCGATCTGAAACACGTGATGATTCTACCACCTCAGAGATATATGATTCGGAATTTGACCTAGAAAATTTATTACCCTGCTGAGAAAAAAAAGTCAGAAGCTTCAGTGGCAAGTAGTTCAAAAACTTGAACTCATAAGGAAGGATATGGTCCCAAATTTTGAACCTTCTTAACAGTGGCAAACGCACGTTGTACAGTCTTTGCGTCATTTTGCCTGTGAGACTCTATATGGCTACTCGGATCCATTGGATTCTCATTGTCTGCCAAAGAATCATCCCTGTATAATTGAAGAACTTTCATATAAGTTTTCTTCAAATGTGGAAATCAAAAATTGAAGTACTCCCAGAATAGCCAAGGTCAACCTTTTATAGTGAACACTCCATCCACCTTCTCCATCCAAGGACAATACCACATCATGAAATGCAACTAATGCAGGACGATGTGATATTGTGATGCATGAAGTTCCCATAGCCCGAACCTTTGCACAAAATCGCTCCTCCATGTCAATTGTCACAGCACTGGTGCACTCATCAAGAATAGCAAACTTTGGCTTATGATAGAACAATCTTGCCATTCCCAATCGTTGTTGCTCCCCCAAAGAAAGTTCCTCACCCCAATTCACCTCAACATCAGAAGGATATCGATCAAGCAGGTACTCAAGGTCAACCTAGGAAACCGAACAATGAAAGTTAAGAGCATCGTGAAGGCAAAAGATTTAGTTAGTCGACATAGTGAGGAGTATCTATGCAAAACTGTAATCAGAAAAGAATCCTACATTTTTTAACAGCTCTATCATTCCACTACGGCTCAAAGGCTCAATCTCTTGATCTGCAGTAAGAGGATAAATCAATTGGTCACGCAGTGAGCCAACCGCTGTATATGGTCGTTGTGGCACATAAAAAATCTCTTTATTAAGGTCACATCCAACTCCAGGCTTTGCAATATGTCCTGAGACCAGAGGCCAAAGTCCTCCAAGAACCCGGAAAAGAGAGCTTTTGCCACTGCCATTTGGACCTTCAAAGAAACACAAACTGCCAAATATCAATACAATACATGCTTAAGAGGGGAAAAAACCAGTATGGATATATCGCAACAGAAAATCATCATAATTCAAACTGCAGTCTGAAGGATACACCAACAAACAATAACTACGAAATTTCTGGGGTTGTCATATGAGTTACACCCGCCATCAGAATGAAACAAGTATGCTAACAGGAAATCCTCATAATTCACACTGAAGTCTAAAGGAGACACTTACAAACAGTAACTACGAACATTTTGAGGGTTGCTCAATGATCCCCTCCGGCCACCAGAACACCCCCCTCCCCACATAAAACACTCACCCCAAAGAAGAGGAGTCATGGAGCCCAATATATTTTCAGTTAAAATAAAGGGAGGGATGGAGGGAACACTTAATCATAAGACTACAGCTCAAAATGTGAATTAGCACATACGGAGTACAATTATCTACCAAATATACCAGGCCGTCTCAAAAAAAAATACGTTAGCACTGGCATACGGTTGTATCACGAAATATATCAACAAAAGAACCACAAGCAACAGGGATACATAAACTCAGGTTTATTAAGCGCACGAGAGAGCTTAGGGAAAATCTCCATCTCCTAAATAATCAGGAAAATAAGTAATGCAATTTATGTACATCCCAGTGCTGCGATCATGTAAGAAATACAAACAACCTTAAACATGATACAAGACAAAGCACGGCAGAAGGTAACAAAAGAAAACAGGGATTAATGGCATCCACATTGAAAATGAAAAAGATGAATAAATGCTTCAAATCAACGTACAACATGAAATGAAAGAAATCAACAGAATATTTTCAGAAAGTCTTTCACCAGCACAAAAGTTTTGAGATTACCTGTGATCAAAAGGTTTGACCCCGGTTCAACTTTCAGTGTCAGGTCTTCCACCAGCACGTTGTTAGATGGGGTAACAACCTGAGTTTCATACACATTGTGATATTATTATTAGAAGAATTAAGAACCCAAAGAAGCATCAAATAGAGAGAACTGCATAAACAAGCACCTTGACACCAGAAAACTCAATGTACTTGGCTTCGTTGAAACAATTCCTATTTCCATTCCTCTGAGAAGAAGCACTGTCACGCGATCCAAGCTCTCGTGAAACAGCAATTAACTCATGGATTCGATCTGCATAACCACTGCAGTTCAGACAATACATGAGTAAAGAGTACTAACAATCTAGAAGAGGAGTAAAGACATCTTTATTCGGAACTTGCTAAGAGCACTTAAAAAAGGTAATAAAAAAGAGGACTTATAAAAGGTTTTCGTAATTTGGTTTTGATGTGTTCATTTTCCTCTCCTTCCATCCTTTGTGCTTTAGGCTTTCTTGTCCTCTCATCGTCTTCTTCCTTGTCTCTCTTTCTTTATAAAGTCTATTTTTTTTAAATAAAAGGAAATAGAAAACACCATCCTTCTCCCAAAAAGTAGAGAGCATATATGGTTCTTATAGTCAAGTTTAATAGCCAGTCCCAGTGATGAAAGGATAAAAACACAGTGAAGACAAAGAGGACATCACATAGGTCAGTCAGATCACTAGGTTTTAGCACCATAACTCAAAAGCGAACATACAAAATGGGAATAGGGGAAAAAGAAAAAGTGCCTAGATCCCCTAACAAATAAAAGCACAGTGAAACATATGGTGCTAGTTTTTACAAATATTAGGCGTAAGGATATATATGTGACAAAAACACACAGTTGCAGTAATAAATAAATAAAAAAACAACAAAGCACCATCACCGCCATTCTTTTTTTATAGAAGGATAACGAATTACTATATAAAGAGCATATAAAATTTACAAAGATACCCCATTTCGGATTAAAAATGGGTTACACCTAACAAGCATCCGTTGCTTCAGTCCATCAAGTACCAAACCCCAAGTCAAAAGAACCATTTGAGCCCACAGGCCATGATTTGTTAAGCATGATTTGAGGTCTCCTTTGGTATGTATATACACGTTAATTCATGTCTTTTCATACATAATAGTGTTCTTTTTTACTGTTACCGCCTGCTTAACATTAAAGAGTATCATAAAAGATGCTTGGAGTAAAACTCTAACAAAAATATCAATTCTGAAGTACCTGAGACGATTAAGCCTTCTTGAGCTGATGGACAAGGTACCCAAAGACTGAAAAAGTGAAACGATAACACTAGTATGATATCTAAGATTGCTTAACATCTCAGCACGTCCCAAGGTTGAAGTATCAGGTCTTAGAGCACCAGAGAAAAAAGGTTCAATTATCAGAACAACAGCTACAGTAGCACCAAGATATTTCAACAAGAAATCTTGGATCATCCCAAACCACCAATGATCGTGAAGAACAACGTGCATATGCTTTACTAGTGTTTTAAATTTTTGCTGAATATGAAACCCTTCTCTAGCTTCTCCCCCATAAAAGGCTATACTTTCCGAATGTGTCCTTAATCGTGATTGAAGCTGACGGTATTCCCCTACAAGTTGTTGTTCTGTTGCCATCAGTTTCCCAAAAGCAGGAGAAAAGTTCCTAATCATGGTGCCTGCACCCAATACATAAGCCTGCAACACATGTAAAAGGCATCATGGGAATCCCATTATAAGCTGTTGAGGTAACTTCAAAATAAACATTGATGTTCAGACTAACATACCAAAATCCATAAAATATATTTTGGGCTCGCATAAGAACAGAGGCGCCACGTATACAGCAACCCATCCGTAACGGCTGTCAGATCCTCCTGTACAAGGTCACTTAACTCGGAGCAGAACCGTGGAACATCACTAGCAATTCGTTGTTCTGGATTAGTTATCCGTCCGTCAACATGTGATAATTTGTAGTATGCCATATTCTAAAAAACACAGATATTTGTTCAGTAACAATATAAAGAAACCTGCTGGTAAGTAGACAGAACAGCTGGTAATGATTAATAACCAATAACTTTTATCGTACAAAAAAGGTTTACAAGTAAACGATAGATAAAAACAACAATATGATTATCCCAGTGCCTCAAAGGCTCCCGCCAAAGGTGGAGTAAGGGGGTCGGATGCACGCAAGCCTTACCCCTACATTGAAACCTAGGGAGGCTGCTCACGGATTACACAAGAGATTGCCATGTGCCAATAAAGGAAAACAGTAGGAAAGAATTAGGCATATCTGTAATGATTTTCAAGCAATGAGGGCACACTGTCCTCGTTTCCTTAACTATTTATAGTTGGAACTTCTCTATATTGAAAACAGTGTGTGCTGCTCATGATGCGTCACTTCATTCCAGTTAAAGAATACAGAGCATATGAAGCACTTATCTGTGATCAAAACGCAAGACAGAAAAGAATTCGTGGTCCATAAGTTATTTGTTCTTATTCTTTTGGTTCAAGATAAATACAAAGAAACCCCACTTGAACGTTAGACAGTAGATCACATTCACCAAACTTCGCCAAAATGTCATCACCAAGCCAAAAAGTTATGTCATCATGGAGGGAACTGTACCTCAAAGTAATGTGAATGGATAAGCTTTGTCAGTATTTTCCTAAACCGCAGGCTTAGCGTCCCTGTGATGTACTTTGAAGTAGAATGCATTGTTGATAGAAGGAAACACAAAACAACATTTTCAATTATTAATCTCAAGAAGCTTGGCACTCGGAGGAGAAATGCTGCTCGAAAGAGAAAGCCCTGCACTTTGGCTAGTCTATTGCTTATAGTAGTTCGCAATACCTGCAAAAAGGATACTAATAAGTTTGATCACAGTTATACGAATCCAGAGCTGGGTAATAAATCAAATGGCAGCACCTAAAACAGATATTTGTATACAAGGAAAAGCACACATCACGTAAACCTAAACCCACAGAGCTTGACTATGAGTACCAAAAATTTGCAATAGCAATTAACAATCCTTAATGTGCCAGGAATATTTAGGTTCTAACAACATTTTGACTTGAGGAAAATATAAAATTAAAATAGATTACAAAGATGATAGAGTTCCAACAGATTACAATACAGGTAAGCAATAGGGTAAATGAGAAGAGTTTCACAAAAACGTCGAGAAAGAAGTAAAATCGCAAAAATGTATGTAACTAAGAGTTTCCTCAATCGCCTGCACGGATACTCGAACATAGATATACAGAGTATGATCGTTTGGTGATTCATTTATAAGCTAAGAGTGGAAAAAGAAAAAAAAAATAGTCTGGTAGAGAAGTATACCATGTCACACAGCTCTAACCAACTAAATCAAGTCCAGCATAAGTGAATAGTGATAATCTCTGCCTACCTCTTTGCTTAAACGCCTATTCCCCCCCCCCTCCCACTAGCTCCCCCTTCTCCATCTCTCCTATGTTATAATACATTATCTGAGATCGGCAACGCAGAGATGAGCTAACTTGAGCAGGGATCAGATCGAAGATCGGGTGGCTTGGCAAGAGTGATTCTCAAGTTTGTGGGAGAGTAGATGGAGGTAAAAAAATGGACGTAGAAGAGTTCTGGGAGCCAGGTGAAACGGGAGAGAGAATTTTAGGAGAAGGTGAGTATCATGGGAGAATGGAGTTCTGTAGGATCATTAGTTCAAATTTTCAGAAAAGATGAAAAATGATATCACAGATGAAGACATACACAAAATTAATAAGTTCCTAGTTATCACTGTTGATGAGAAAAAAAATTAGTGTGGCTCCCAGCCTCCCACTTGTGTCATAACTAAAACGATAATTATAATCTAAAGTTACAATAGTAGAAGCTTACCACTACAGATACCAATGCTAAAAGGTCACGCGCACCCCTCCTGCCCATATTTGATAGAAGAATAGCTGCTAGGACCTGAAGAGATCGCAACCCACTCTTCTTTTGTCTCTTTCCTCTATGAACAGTAGGAGTTGAAATGCCATTTTCAGAACCTTCTGTCGTACTACCAGGCCCATTGCAATGACCAAGGGAACCAGGCTTCTTATGGCTCAATCTTGACTGCATATACGCAGCACTTCCACCAGCTACTAAAATACCAGTGGCAAGCAGCAGAGACTTCCTGTATGAGAAAGACATTCTTCTAAGTTTGAAATTGAGTATGACATGAAACACAAACGGTTATCTAAGAAGAAACCAAAGTTCTCAGAAAACACTTAGGCCCCTGAGGGATTCAACAAGCAACGTGTTAACAACAGTAAAACAAATAGACAGGCTTCCAAGCTATTCTCAATGTTAAGATGCTCAACAAGGCAGCACAAGAGCAAAATCAGATATCAGCCTGTCTAGTATTCAAGTGGCAAAACCGGAAGAAGATAAACGAAATGTAACATTGCACATGCAAAGACAAAACTCTTCCACAAGGCTTCTTATATGTTAGGGAGTTAGAAGTACAAGGTGATGACATCTCTAATGATGGGCCATCTGAGATCTAAGATGAGGACCAAGATTCAAGTTCCAAAAATACTAGAGCATCCACATAGAGAAATAAAAAATTATGCAAGTACCTTCTTGAAGCAAGAAAAGTGCGGCCATGCTCTTTTAACTGAAGAAGTTGAAGTGAAGACATGTCTGTGGATGATCACGCCTTTGAAATGAGTTAGTTGCTCCACGACGGTTGATAGCTGAAAGATATGTTACAACTTTAAGTCAAAAAACAGAAAGGGAGCAAGGGGAGAAATCGAGAATGCTGGAAAAAAAATATAAAAACTAAAGAATACTACTAGATGACAACAAAAGTTTAATCATTATGACCAAGATGTGAGGTCGAAGCATTCTTCAGCTATCTACAGTCTACTGTCATCTTACTTGCCAACAAAAAAGACCCATACTCATATATCATGCACAAAAAATTGCTCCGCTGACTATGGCCTTTTCATTCCCCTTAATGATCCAAAAAAAAAATGACCTTTTCATTAAATTGGGCGGGAAACTTTAAATATGGAATTTAGAATTGAGGAATCAAGAAGGGCCTTTTATATCCCAGTCTTTCACTGATTCATAATCATAACCCTGAACCTGAAAGAATTCCTCTCTAGAGAGGAATAAAAATCCTAGAACCATGGACTTCGGGTTCAAAGAATACTATCTGAACTGTGAAACCACCATATCCACATAGAGCAGCTATCTCGGTCTTCAAGCCATCCTCGTCCACAACCCACTCATAAGTTCATGTAGGTGTATAAAAGTCTACACATCCAACTCCCTCGGAACTACTAGCCAAAGTCGTCTGAATCCCAGAGGTTTGTCAGTATATAAGCTCCGTAAAATATACAACATGTCCACATTTTATCACCATAGAGAGGACAATTATCAATGGACATGCATCCAGCTTTCCAAACATTATCACCCTACCGGATTTACAAACACTAATTGCAGCAGCAATGACATATAGAAGATAAAGTTTTTCCTTTATATGAGATACAATCATAAAAAAGACTTGAAAACTTGTCACTTACCCGAGGCTAATATCTTTTAGCATGGGCTGGTGACTGACAGATGTATATGATCCCCATCATCTCAGTCCTTCCACGATCTGTTATGACAATCGTGCCAAAGCTCATCTAACAATCTTCACTCCACAAACATATATATCCCACCCTGAAAAGATTATGACAGTTAACCTAATAAGAGAAAGGACATGTACACAACTACAATAAGTACCCATAATACAGCACTTGACACTCCAGATTAAATATGAAGCTAAAACCTCGCGGAATATCCAGAACCAATCCCTCAAAACACTTTGAACTATGTCAAAAACAATCCTCGCCAATTACGATTAACAACCACCACCACAGAAGTACAACCCCCATTTACCACAGCAGTTTGGGAAGTCCTGACTAACACTGTCTCGCCTTCTAAGTAGCTGGAAGACAAACACTCTATCATCCCGATTCCACTTCCATTTAAAATTCTAGCATTCGTTGCCAATCTTAATCAATGCAGACCAAGACTGAGATTACATAAACCACAAAATCAAGGGAGGCAACTACACAAAATGTCGGACGCCCTTCAATCCCTATGCTCCTTCCAAATACATTGCGATCACTACCCGGCTAGCTCAGTATCTCCAACATGTATCGACATAATCATTACACGATCGAATACTCCAAAATGATAGCCTATCCTATCCAACATAACTCCAACAACCATGGAATACTCCAAAATGATCACCAAAAAGAATCAAACTTTTCATCTTCAACTACAAGTTTCTCACTTCCAATCCAACGTAACGATTCGACGAACAATTTCATCAATTCCATAAACAGATTTACTCACTCCTTCATACTAAACTAATCACAAACACAGCTCAATCAACTACTATCAACTTCAACTTCAAATTCTCATAAAGAACAAAACTTTCCGCATTAAACTACAATATCTCAACTTAAAATTCACTCAACAAATTCATAATTACCAAATTCAGTCAATAATCAATTCAACAAAATCAAAATTGGAGCACCACACATACCTAATCTTGAGCTTGGCGCAACTTTAACTTTCTCCGTCGCAGAAACTTGCTAAAGAAGCACAATTGCAGTGATAAATCAGTTGAAAACCGATCGAATTTTCCCCCAAATTCAAGAAACAAAGAACCCTAGAAAGAAAGTTGAAGTTTTATTGTATGACCCCGATTTCTGGGAACAAACAAAACTAATCCCACCAACAATTCCAAATCAAACAGTAATAATAATAATCAAACTAAAACTATTATAAAAAATTCACTATTTAATTACGAAAATCAATTAATTTTATTATTTTGTAATAATAATAATAATATCCAGATATTGGTATATTACAATGATTTTACTATATAGTTTCCGAGTAGTAGTATAATAGTATCTGAGTTGAGTTCCTATGAAAAATTGGATTTTTTTGGACCTACTTCTGAAAGTAAAATCCTAACTGTATTATAATTAATAATCATATTATTATTATTAATATGATTATTACAATCAGAAATTTATAATATATGATCTGAAAATATCATTTTTATATCGTCTATTTCATTTTTATATTGAAAATAAATGGATGGGAAGAAGACAAAAAGAAATGATGATGTGAGAGGAGTGACACGTGGCAGGTTGTGGTGAGGATTGCGTGAGAGTTTTGGTGGGGTCAACGGATTACTAAAAGGTTGCGTGACTGCTTATTGTAATTTTTCCGGTGAAAGAAATGTGTGGGGGGATTATATATGTGGAAGAAGATACGTAATTTTCAGTACTGTTTAAGATTAGTAGATGTTGAGTGTAATTAATGAATCTTATTATGATTCGAAACAACCATACTTAAATAAGGTGGTATATAAAAGTTCGACTTGTAGCTGATTTTGGTTTGATTCGATACATTTTTTAAGGACGGAAAGAGGGGATGAGTAGTTTCCGTGTGTTTTCTTTGTTGTTGCTTTGTATATGTGTGGAACACTTGTTCACTGACTTAGATCCTAGGGTTGATTTTGGTGCTGGTAATGCAAGTATTTGAATATGGTTAGAGATTTCGGGTAGTGACTTTATAAAAGTGTGGTGACTTTAGATATGAGAATTCAAATGGCCACTTGTAGTTAAGCAGGAAGGAAGAGGGTGCTCGGTGGGGATTAACTCGTAAGCTACAAAGGCAAAAACTTTCAACAATAGTGAAAGAAACCGTATATTCGCAAGTCAAAATCAGTTTAAGGGTAAAGAATTGTCAAACTCGAGAGAAGCTATTATCAAACCCTAGAACTTATCCTCAAAGACGATAACTATCCATCGACGTCTCATAAATCTCGCATTCAAGTTTAAATCACAACACCAAAATTGATTGGATTATTCAATTTTGAGTAAGTCTTGTGTGAGACGGTCTCACACTAACTTATTGTGAGACCATCTTTCTTTATATAAATGGTGACCTCTTTTACATTCTTAGTAACCAATATACTTCTTTTAGCGATCGTTTTATTTTAATGTAAGATTATAATGCCCATATATAATGAGTAAATGAGTTAGTATTTCATAAGTTATGCCTAATTTTATATTTTGTGACCCTTTTAAATCACAACTTATGCGGTTAAATCGTAAACTAACAAGATAAAAAAAAACAATATAATGGTCACGATCAATGTTAAACGGTTCACTTTTTAAAAAATTAAATCTGTCTTACAATAAATTATCGTGAGACCGTCTCATATGAGACTTGTTGTTCAATTTTAATAAATGGCCTAGTTTATAATATCGAAATAATAAAGTACGTGATTAAATTCTCAGTCATTTACCACACGAAAAATAAAAATAATATCAATCATATTGTTCTATCAAAATTAAAAATTCACCCTCAATAAAAATACGAATTTACGCGGCGGTTGGAGGCCGATGAAGGAACAAAAAAAGAAGGTAGAGCCGCCGCAGCACCGCCGCCCGTTACGGCGGCGAAACGGTGTTGATCAGACGCTGCGACGGCAATGTGCTTGATTTTGGGGCATATTTGATCAATTCTCCCGATTTTTTCTGGTAATTATCTGCAGCTCTCCACTTATTAATTTAATTTTTGTAAAACTCATCATTTCTGATTTTGTAGTAATTTACAATTAGTTGTTGCAATTCAGACCTTATTTCAGAGAAAAGACCGAATTAGTTGCTAAGTTTGATGATAATCTCTCATTTAACTAATTAGAATTTAATGATGCACCGTGTTTAGAGTTTGTGAAGTAGGGTCGTCGTCATTGGAATTCTGTCTGATTTGACTTAGATTATTTGTGTGGATTGATTTTGTTTTCATAGTAGCGACAACGTAGTCGCAATTTTTAGAGTCGAGTTTTGGGTAAGATGGTCTTACACGAGAAACAAATGGAGGGAGAGGGGGGGGGGAATTGAGGCGTTCTTATTTCTTTCAATCTCTTTTCGACAATGGAGATATTGACTTTACTTTAACGAATCTTTCCAAGAATCGAGACTTTTGGTTTAAATTCCTCTCGTATATATTCTAACCAATCTTTAAGAAATGAAAAAAACGGAAGAAGTATTAGTATATGAGGTATTTGGATCCCTCCAATGCTCTCCCTTTCCCTCAAAGTCCTAATCTATATCTAAACAAGGGAATTTACTTTCCTTTGTCTACCCGTTCCGTTCCCTCCCCTTTGAAATCCTTGTATCCAAACACTTTTTAAATAAAAGTGTCCGCCTTTCGGGGCAAAAAGCTCATTTTAGTACAAGGAGAGTGTTGTATTCACCAACAGTAAGCTCATTTTAGTAAAAGTTTCCGCCTTTCGGGCTTTTTTACACCTAATTTACCTTGCATTATGGTTAAGATCAATGTGTTACCTTCCTGTGTGTATATAGCTGTGTAAAAGGTGTTATCTTGATTGGCCAAAATTGCTGTTTTATTGAAGTATTGTGTTTGTAAAGGATTGCAGTAGCTACTTTTGCAACTCTCTCTTAGGCACATGCATAGGTGATATAATGCTAATAATGTAACCATGTGAACTAAATAACATGTAGAAAACTGATGTAATTCAGAGAAAATTCATATAAATTTGGTGCGAATGCCTAATTGTTTAGCATTCTTTGGAGTTTCGGATTTCATAATTCATGACGGTTCATGTTAGCCGACCCCAATTCAATGTAGTATGGCTGTGAGCGATTAAATCATCTGCTGATGTGAGCTATGAAGCTATCCATTTCTACGGAAGAAGCACCACCTTTAGCAACTGAGCCTCGAATAACTTCACCAAGCTCTGCAGCCCTTTGCCTCATCTCTGCTCCTTCCTCTGATGCCATCAGTGTTTTTACTGCATTGTCTATTCTGTCTGATGTTACCAGCTCACGGTGGTGCTCCCAATCCCTGACCATTGTACCAACTTTCAAGATCTCGGTGATCAGGGCACTATTCTTGGGTTGATCAGAATGCATTGGCCATGCTGCTATTGGCACTCCCATGGAGATGCTCTCGATACTCGAGTTCCAACCACAGTGACTCATGAACCCACCTGTTGATGGATGTGCAAGTATTTCAAGCTGGGGTGACCAGTCTCTTACAATCATCCCCCTGTTTGACACCCTCTCTTCATACCCTTCTGGCAGTTGCAGCTTTCTAACTTCGCCGTCTGTAAAAACATCTCCTTTATCAGCTCTTCTAAGAACCCACAGAAACTTCTGATCGCTTCTTTCCAACCCTATTGCCAGCTCCCTGATCTGATCATCAGTCAGGGACGTTGTCGATCCAAAAGAGATGTATATAACTGATCCCTTCTCTTGTTTGTCTAGCCATTCTAGACATTTGTGCCTGTCTGTTCCGCTTTTCGCTTCTGTTGGATTAAATGGACCGATGGCGTAGTGTTTTATGTCAGTGTTTGCTGTTAGTTTCTCCAACAGCTTGACATATGGGCCTTCTATCAATCTCGACGTGTTGTAGAGCCTTCCGGATTCCAAACCAAGATACTTGAATTGAGTTTCTATCCACCCTGTAATCTCTGGTGGAACGCAGCCTTCTTCAGAGGGAATGCAGGTTGGTAAAGCATCAGACTCCAACTGAAATGGTTTCTCAGGAATGCCACTCCAGAAACTCAGGAACAGCGAAAATGCAGAAATAGCAAGAAAGTTGTAAGACTCGGCATTTGGGATGATGAGTTTCACATCTTGGACTACTGCAGCCATACCACTGTCAAAAATGACAATGATTTTCCTGAACTTAGGTGACAGTTGTTGCAACAGTTGGCACAGTGGCTGACGGAGTTGCAAACTCGCCTCGAAAAGTGGCAGAAGGTGTGATGGGAAGGGCGTTGTTGGGTCAGGGTTGGGAGGAGGTGTACTGTAAGGAGGAAGTTGGAAGTCATGAAACTGAATGTTGGTTAAACTTTGTGAGTCCCAACCTTGCTTTCTGAGCTTGGCTTGACGGTTGTGTGTGGCGGAACCGGCAAAATGAACCGGAAATCCGTAGGAGGCGATGATATGAGACAGATGTAGGAGGCTGTTGAGGTGGCCTTGGGCCGGAAAGGGTACCATGACCACTGCAAATTGAGAGTGTGTTTTGTTGTCCTCCATTTTGTGAAAGCTAAGATAAGATTTGTGAGAAAGCCTTGTTTTATAGTGGGAAGTGGAAACATTAGCAGCCGTCTGATGTTGATTACCTCACTACATGCGTCATTACTTGTTCCCCAATCATCCTTGTGGTGAGTCATTACCTCTTCCCCAAGCATACATGTGTTTTTTTGGCATGTTATTAAGTATTAACGATGTGATTTGTCGGACTACTTTTTGACGGTTCCTGTGAAACTGCTGTTGCTTGTGTTGTTATGCATTCAGTAATGCTTATGCAAATGCTATAGTTATGAGTAATAGAACTAGTCACTCATTAGTTTTTGTACTTAAAATACGTGTTTAAAACTAGTGCACCTTTTGTGACGTGAGACCTATAAGGCTTACCTTATAACATTGTTGTTTAGATTATGATTATAACGTCTTTGTAGATTATGAATGAGTTGCCGGAGTTAGATATAACTTGCCTGCTCTCCCTGGAAATCTGCAATTTAGTTCTAGTTCTAGAGACATGAGTTGCCGGACTTAGATATGATTTGAATTTTCTAATTGCACTAAAGAGTAAAGTACGTGTGATTTTTGGCCTACCATGCACTAAGTAATTTCAGACTTTTTGACCAATGTTGCAAAAGTTCCATGCTTGTGCTGTTATTGACTGAGTTATGCTTAGTTGCTTATGTCAAACGCTAAACTTATCAATAGTGGAAAGGATTAGTTACTCCCCTAAGCATCCATGTGTGTTTTTTGGCCTATCATGTACCATTATGTGTGATATGCAAGACTTTTTTTACCATTTCCGCAAAAGTTCGAATCTTGTGTTGTTATTGATTGAGTTATGTTAATGTCAAATGCTGAACTTCTGTATATATAATAGAAATAGTTACTTTTCCGGCATAGTAATTTATTTATCATACTTAAGATATGACGTGTTGACGTGGTTAAACTAGTAACCTTTATGTGTCGAATTATGAGACTTATTGGTTATGATATCGTCATCCGGTTATTGTAATGCCATTGTGAATTTTCTAGAAGTTATCTAGAGATGTTAGGATTGTGGAAGATATGATGTGAATCAGTTGCCGAAGTAGATTTAAGTTGCTTTCATCTTGGAAATCTGCTTTTCAGTTCTAGAGATAATGAATTATAACATGCATATTGCTTAGTACATGCATGTCTTGGGATTTTGAGCATTGAAACATTTCCTGGTCATGTCCATCAATCATTCGTTCAAATTGCCACAGAGTGGAACAAAGTTTAAACCTCTTTTTCGAGACCGACTCCTCATAACTTTTAGATGAGCGTATTAACTGATTCAACATCATTTTGGAGATGTTAATATTTTTGTTACTGTGGGAGAATTGCTAGGGGGTTAGATATAATGTTCGCCTTTATACGGTGTCGTCGACCCGAAAGAGTTGTATGGAACAGACCCTGTCTCTTGTTTGTCTAGCCATTCCTGACGTTCAGATCACAATCAACAACTTTCTCTAACAAGTTGAACCTATCACTATCTTTAATGTCATTAAGGGTAGAAAGAAAACTAAAGTATTTTAAGTGGTCAATCAAAGATTCTCAATTCTGTATTACGTTAATAGTGTTTGACTTGTTTTAAGCTGGTTGCCTCGAATCTACCTTGACATTTTTCTTGTAACTAAGGGCCAGAGGGCTGGGAAAGTTTTCTCTCTCTTTTTAAATACGAAATATGTTAAGTCTTTGTCTCTTTCGTGTCACTAATCGAATAGTTACGTAATTTCTTTCAATTTTTTATGTTTGCAATAGTCCAAATATTTTATACTATGCCACGAGTAGCATTTTATTTATATATTGTTGTTACTTGTTCGCACGACTTGTGATATGCTTTTGCCTTTATTTATAAAACTAGTGGGTGTTGGGATAATTTTAAAACACAAAGTCGTTATTACGAAGTTTATTTAAATCAATCACCTTATAGAATAATTGCATTGACATTAGCAGAATAAGATTAGTACTATCTTACTATCATAGTGGCATTATTTTTATTTGGTAAAGAAGTCGTCTCTCCTTTTTTTTTTTTTTTTATTATTATTATGAAATGTAAGATATTATAAATGAATGAGCAAAAAGGTCTACAAGAAACACCGGGGCATTCCCCTGACCAACCATATTAGCCTCAATTTCACTCAACTTCTGTAACAATGGCAGAAGCAATCATAGCGTGCTCCATTGTTAAGAAGCTTGCTTCCTTGACTGGTGATCATGTCTTTAACGCACGGGTTTTAAACTAGTTTAAACTAAACGTGAAAGATTTAATGAGACACGAGACTACGGGAGTATTGATAGAAACTTAACCAGGTGCATATACGTACGTTTATATAATATAATTCCACTAGTATGTAGCATTTCATTTTATTATGGTTGTTGCTTGTTCGAAGTAGTTGTGATATGCTATTGCCTTAATTATAAAAAGTGGGGTATGGGTAATGTAAAATCATTCCTTTGTTACCAATCCTACTTAAATGAATCATTAATACTATCTGAGTACCTTTGTGGCATTCTTCTCCTCTTTATCTCTTACTTGGATCAGTAGCTTATGAAAATTCTTTTCCCTTACTTGGATCAGTAGCTTATGCAATTATTCTTTACCAAATAATAATTGCATTGAAATTAACAGCATAAGATCAATACTATCTTACTATCATAGTGGCATTCTTTTTTCTTTGGTAAAGAAGTCATCTTTCTCCTCTTTATCCCTTACTTAAGTCAGTAGCTTATGAAAATTCTTGTAAGCTCCAACCATAGAAGCTTCAATTTCACTCAACCTTTGTAACAATGGCAGAAGCAATCATTTTTCCGATAGCGTGCTCCATTGTTAAGAAGCTTGCTTCCTTGACTGGTGATCATGTCTTAAACTCTGTTACTGCGGAGATCAAAGCTGCCAAGTCTGCTAAGGAAGACCTCAAGACCATAGCGGAAGACCTGACCGCAATCTGTGCTGTTCTTCAGGATGCGGAAGCTAAGCAATACAGTAATGCTGCCATGAATGTTTGGCTTAAGGATCTCAAGAGTGTTGTTTACGACATCGATGATCTCTTAGATGCTGTTGCTACTGATGCTCTGCTGCGTAGTGTCAACAAAGGCCATTTTGCTGCACAACTTAGGTACTACTTTTCGTCTTTAAACCCTCTCATTTCCCGATTTGATTTGAGTCACAAGATTAAAGACCTACGTCTTAAACTCGAACGCATTGTTGCTAAGAAAAACAACTTTGGCCTCACTGAACGTCCAGTTGAAACCAATTCTATTGTCGTCAGGGATTTGTTTAATGATTGTTTCTATTTGAATAAATCGTTAGTTGTTGGACGAGATGAGGCTAAGAACGAGGTTATACTTAGACTCTTGTCACTTGGTGACGTTAGTCGCCTTTCCGTCTATCCTATAGTTGGATTGGGTGGGATTGGAAAGACTACGTTAGCCAAACTAGTGTACGACGATATAAGTATACGTAGTGAGTTTGATTTGAAAATTTGGGCTTATGTTTCGGATAAGTTTATCATAGTGAAGTTGTTGGAAGACATTATAAAAGAAGTCAGTGGTGAGAATACATCTAACCACTCTATCGGACAATTGGTGAAGAAAGTTCAAGGTCTATTGAGTGGCAAGAAATATATGCTTGTTTTGGACGATGTATGGGTTGATGACTTTGCGAGTTGGACCGACCTGAAGAGCATTCTTGAGGTTGGTAAGGCTGGAAGTGTGATTTTGGTCACCACAAGGTCGGCCCAAGTCGCTTCAATTACCGGTACTATGAAAGGGTATGATCTTGATAGACTTTCTGAGGATACTTGTTGGTCGATTTTTAGCCAGTTGGCATTTTTGGAAGGTGAAGAGCAGAGGTATCCAGTACTCTGTAAGATTGGTAGGTCTATTGTGGTGAAATGTGGTGGAGTTCCGCTTGTTGTTAAGAGTATAGGGAGTCTGTTACGGAGGGTAAGGGATGTGCGTGAATGGCAGCGTATAGACAGCATGGAGAGCCTTTCAAAGTTGCCCGGAGAATACAACAAAGTGATGCAACTTTTAAGGGTAAGCTATGATAAACTTCCATCCCATCTAAAGCCATGTTTTGCGTACTGCGCACTCAAAGCAAGGGCTGAACTGTATCCGACACATCTTATATACCTGTGGAATGCTTACGGATTGCTGCAGTTTGAGGATGGCAAAGATGAGATTGAACATTGTGGTTATGCTTCCGCAGTGGAGTTGGTATCAAGATCTCTTCTTGAACAACCCGGGTTCACTTTTGATGGCACAATATTTTCTTGTAAGATGCATGATCTTCTGCGCGATCTAGCTGAGGATGTCCTAGGCGAAGAGTTGGCTGTTGTTACTGGGAATGAGCTCAAAGTATCTGAATTGACAAGGCATATCATTTGGGGATACGAGGGGCCTAGTGGTTTAAAGGATGTAGTGGAGTTTCCTAGAGAGCTCCTCGTTGCAAAAAAGGCACGAACTTTTAAATTTGGTTATAAAACGAGTAATGTTAGTCGATCATATCTCGAGGGGGTCATATCCAATTTCAGGTGTTTACGGACCTTAGAAATTGGGGACAGTCAGTTTGAGGAGTTGCCTAAGTCAATTGGGAATTTGAAGCACTTACGAGGCCTTAAGCTGTCCTATAATCCTCTTCTGAAATCACTTCCGGATTCAATTTGCAAATTACTGAACCTGGAAACCTTGGATCTTTACTGCTGTGGAAACCTGGAAGAGTTACCAAAAAAGATCTACAGGCTAATAAAGTTGAGGTATTTTGTGGTGACTACATGTCAGAAGAGTTTTGTTGATAACAAATTCACCAGGCTACGTTCTCTTCGTTTCCTGTGGATTCATTCATGCAAGGAATTAGTGTCACTATGGGATAATGAGGATGCTGGTTCTCTCAGCTCCTTAAGACGCTTGTACATCCTGGACTGCCCGAAATTGGCTAGTCTTCCGAACAGCATGAAAGGACTAACTGCCCTTGAAGATTTGGTGATCAATAACTGTGAGAATCTGGATTTGGAGAATGGTGAATGTCTGAGTGGCCTACAAAGCCTTCGATCACTGGCTATCATTCAGGTTCCGCGTCTGACATGTCTACCAGACAGTATTCAGTCAGCTGCGAATTCTCTGCAATATCTGTGCATATCAAACTGTGGCAGCATGACAGGACTTGGGAATTGGTCACAGTGTTTTGCCCTGCTGAGTAAAATTTACATTTACAGCTGCCCTAATCTGCAGGCCTTGCCAGAGGGATTTCTCCGCCTCAAGTCTCTGCAGGAGCTAAGTATTGCGAATTGCCGGCACCTGTCAGAGAGATGTGCAGTGCCTACTGGAGCAGACTACCCTCTGATACAACATGTCCCTGATTTCAGGCTTAATGGTCATCATTTCACTGCGAAACAAACTGAATCAAGTAGCTCCTGATCTAGAATCTCTGTTGCCTTGCTTGGAATCCATGCTCCCTCAATTCCTTTCATTTAATTTACAGTGTGTCTGTTTTTTCAATTTCAGAGGGAGTATGTCCCATTTAATTTACAGTGTGTCTGTTTTTCGTCTGAAGATCAGGATAAATAACTTCCGTACTAATAAAATCATATGATCACCTGTCTTTGTATATTTTATCAAGATTATTGCAGTACATTTTCTGATAACAGAAAGGAAGGGAGATTCTGATTTGTAAATCACTTGCGTATCTGGTGCAACTGAAAGCTGCATTCTTGTTTGCGATTCACCTGATCTGATGCATGCATTCATCTAGTGATGTGAGCAATGAAAGAATCTAACTCTACGTGAGAAGCACCACCATCAGAAACCGATCTTCCAACAGCATCAGCTAGCTGTGAAGCTCTTCTCCTCATCTCTGCACCTTCCTCTGATGCCATCAGTGTTTTCACTGCGTTCTCTATAGTACTCGCCATCACCAATTCATCTCGTTGCTCCCAATCTCTCACCACTGTCGCAATTTTCAGCACTTCTGATACATAGAAGGCGTTCTTAGGCTGCTCAGAATGCATAGGCCAGGCGGCTATAGGAACCCCCATGGTGATACTCTCTGTACACGAGTTCCACTCACAATGACTCAGAAACCCTCCTGTTGACGGATGAGCTAGAATGTCTAGCTGCGGTGCCCATCCACTTACCACTATTCCCCTGTCCTTCACTCTTTCTTCAAATCCTTCTGGAAGCTGCTGCAGCAACCCTTGTTCGCCTTCAGCGAGATCTTGGTCTTCATCGGCTTTTCTAAGCACCCAAATGAACTTTTGCCTGCTACTTTCTAGCCCTTGTGCCAGCTCTTGGACCTGTTCGCGTGTCATTAATGTTGTTGATCCAAAAGCGACATAGAGGACAGAAGCTTTCTCTTGTTTGTTTAGCCATTCCAGGCAAGTATGTTTCTGTATGTTCAGATTTTTTCTGGTTTTCGCCTGTCCGGGATTGAGTGGTCCAATAGCGTAGTGTTTGATGCCAGACAGTTTCTCTGACAGCTCGAGATATCGGCCTTCGATCAGCCTAGATGTGTTGTAGAGCCTTCCAGACTCTTTTCCCAGGGACTTGCACTGAATGTCGATAAAATCAGCAATCTCTGGTGACAGGGTACCTTCAGTAGTGGGAATGCAGCTTGGATAATCCGACTCGAGCTCAAATAGTTTTACAGGAATGCTTTCCCAGGCACTTGTGAACATTGTGAAGGTGGAAACTGGACTGAAAGCATAAGATTCAGCATTCGGAATGGAATCAAAATCTTGAACAACCAAAGTCATTGCAATGTCATGAATGACGACGATTCTTCTGTACTTAGTTGACAATTCCTGCAACAAATCTGTCACAGGTTGGCGCAAATGTGTAGAGGCTCGGAAAAGTGGTTCTACGGTGTGTGCAGGGAAGCGCATGGACGGGTCAGTTTTCGGAGGGGGTGGACTTTTGTAGTCAGGGAGGGAGAAGTTGTGGAAATTGAGAAGGGTTACATTTTGTGAGCCCCAACCATTAAGTCGGAGCTTGGCTTGGTTGTTGTGTGCACCGGATCCGGCGTAGTGGACGGGGATTCCGTAGGAGGTAATGATATGAGAGAGATGGAGTAGCTGGTTGATATGGCCCTGTGCTGGAAAGGGCACCATAACCACTCCAACTTGAGGCTGGTTGTTCCCATTGTGTACATTGTTACTCTCCATTTTTGGTTATGTTTTGAGGATTGTACCAAGGGAGGGATGCTTGATTTTATACTCGTATAGTGTGTGAGATTTCGGTCCAAAAACGACAAGGGAAGGCTTGCCCCCTATTGCCCGTATGGTGGGACCCTCGCCTTACAGGGACGCCAATGCGCACACCATTAGAATGTGTGAAATTCTATGAAAGTTCGGTCATAACATAGCACACTCCATTTCAGTCAGACTCTCGCATTCACATTATTACAAGCTTAATAAATTCACGTACTTTAACTTTTTAACGTTAATGGGTTTCGAAAATCTGATTGGAGGGATACATTGAGTGGGACATAGGATTTTCATTCGACATAGTCCGGGGGATGGACTCATGCTGAAATGTGTTTAGCGTTTTCGTATATTATTTTCAGTTAAGTTTAAATTCGAGCAGAGTAAGACTTCCATATTCGCGTTGTTGGCATGTGTCTTTGCCTTCTTCTCGTGTAGGACAATATGCTTTTAGTGTTGCAATTGGATCCATACATTTCTGGATGATTTTTCGGTTTTTGAACAGAGACCATCCAAAGTGCCTTTAGTTGTTAAGTTTTGGAATTGATGTTGGAGTATTATTGTTCACTAACACTCTGCCGTACTCTTAGTGGTGGTCCGTGGTCATCGTTGTCGGAGATGGAGTCGTGCTCGTTGCGTCCTTGTTGGAGAAGATGACGAGGTTCCGGCACTATGAATGGCTGATGTTAGTAGCGGACAACAACAACAGCTTTCAGTAACCACACTGGAAAAAAATGGACTAAAGAGCATGCCTTTGGATGGAAACATAACATTTGTTAGTTCAGGACTGTTTTTAGTAGACAAATTCATACGTTGGATTATTTTCGTACATATGGTCAGGTGAGATTTCTTTGGAAGACCAATAAAACGTTGGATTATTTTTGTTTTAACTATTCGTAATTGTTCCCTGGTACAGTAAAGATTGTTATGTGCTGGTGTACAGTTGAAGTTGGAACAACCCTAAACGGGGGCGGCTGGTATGATCAGTGAAAAGCTGAGGCGCTGGCAAAAACCCGGTAAATTGCTGGTCGTATTCTTGCTTTCCTTCACATTTCTTCTTTCATTCTTAATTTGCTTTCTATGCTCACTGTACTAACTACGTACTATCCCCATTTCTGCAATTACATACATAACTTCTAGATTTGTGAAAGTTATAATCTTGATTTGTGGAATTGAGGACTCTGACCGCGAATTTCTGGAAAATTAGGGCATACAGTTGATTATAACGTTGCTCTAATGCTGCAGGGTGGGGATACAACGTTGATTAATGATTATAACGTTGCTGTAATGTAAATGATTCACTCATTTAGTTCTGACCGCGGATTTCTGAAAAACTGAAGGTAGAATAACGAATGAAACTGTGATTAACAAACATGAAAACTTTTTATTTTATTACATCACTGATCTGACAGTATAATACTAAGCTGTGTCTGTGTCGAAAAAGCCTGCATCTATCTAGTGATTTGAGCTATGAAAGAATCCATCTCTACTCGAGAAGAACCACCATCAGAAACCGATCCACCAAGAGCATCACTTAGCTGTGCAGCTCTTTTCCTCATCTCAGCACCTTCCTCTGATGCCATCAGTTTTTTCACTGCGTTCTCTATAGTACTCGACATCACTAGTTCATCTCGGTGTTCCCAATCTGTCACCACTGTCGCGATTTTCAGCACTTCTGATACATAGAGTGCATTCTTAGGCTGCTCAGAATGCATAGGCCAGGCAGCTATAGGAACCCCCATGGTGATACTCTCTGTACACGAGTTCCACCCACAGTGACTCATGAACCCTCCTGTTGACGGATGGGCTAAAATATCTAGCTGCGGTGCCCATCCTCTTATTACCAGTCCCTTGTCCTTCACTCTTTCTTCAAACCCTTCTGGCAGCTGCTGCAGCAGCTCTTTTTCGCCTTCAGCGTGACCTTGGACTTCATCAGCTTTTCTAAGCACCCAAACGAACTTTTGCCCGCTCCTTTCTAGCCCATCTGCCAGTTCAATGATCTGCTCGCGGCTCATTGATGTTGTTGATCCAAAGGAGACAAATAGAACAGAATTTTCGTCTTGTTTGTCTAGCCAATCCAGACAATTGTGATTCTGTACTCTCCGATTGCTTCTGGTTTTCGCCTTCCCAGGATTGAGTGGTCCGATAGCGTAGTGTTTGATGCCAAAGAGTTTCTCTGACAGCTCAAGAATTCGGCCTTCGATCAGCCTTGACGTGTTGTAGAGCCTTCCAGACTCTTTTCCCAGGGACCTATACTGAATGTCTATGAAATCAGCAACCACAGGCGATAAGGTACCTTCAACAGTAGGAATGTTGCTCGGAAAATCCGAGTCTAGCTCAAATGGTTTTTCGAGAATATCACCCCAGGCAGTGGTGAACGTGGTGAAGGCGGAGACGGGTATAAAAGCATAAGATTCAGCATTTGGAATGGAACTGAAATCTTGTACTACCAAAGTCATCAGAGCGTCGTGAATGACAACAATTCTTCTGTACTTAGTTGACAGTTCCTGCAACAAATCTGTTACAGGTTTGCGCAGTTGTGTTGAAGCATGGAAAAGTGGTTCGAAGTGTACAGGAAAGTGTGTGGACGGGTCAGTTTTCGGAGGAGGAACTGTATTGTAGTCAGGGAGGGGGAAGTCATGAAAATGGACCTCGTTCGCATTTTGTGAGTCCCAACCGTTAAGTCGGAGCTTGGCTTGGTTGTTGTGTGCACCGGATCCGGCGTAGTGGACCGGGATTCCGTAGGAGGTAATGATATGAGAGAGATGGAGTAGCTGGTTGAGATGGCCTTGTGCTGGAAAGGGCACCATAACCACCACAACCTGAGGGTGAGTGCGCCCATTGCGCGAATTGTTACGCTCCATTTTGGGTTGTGTATGTAGTGATGATTATTGTGTGTGCTTGGATTTATAAGGGTAGTGGCTAGTGAGATTTTATCGTAAGATTGTATAATACTCTAATAATCGACTTGTCTGTTGCACAAAACATTATGGGATTTTATAATACTGTACATAAGATGAGCAAGTTCATCACCCCTAACCTAATGGCTAGTACAATGTACCTTGTAGGTACAATGTACATAATAATGATATATTTCGTAATAAATTACGTTCACCACTATAGTATATATTCATCAACTATCATTTATGAATGTTCACTCGTGACAAAGCACGAGGTTGGACTCATGTTGACATGTGTTTTACGTTTCCATGTTTTGTTTTTAGTCTGCAGCTCAAATTCGAGTTGAGTAAGATTCCCGTATATGCGCGATTGGCTTGTATAGTTGCTTTCTTCTCATGTAGGGTAGGGCATATGCCCATAATTTTCTCAGTGTTGAAATTTTGGTCCATATATTTCTGGATGATTGAAATGAGGCGGGCGTTCAAAAGTGCTTAGAGTTGTCAGATTTTGAAATTGATGTTGGATGATTGTCCCCTTTTTTGTAATTTGTATGTTTTTCTATTATTGTTAATTGACTGTGACAATGTGACATACTGTAAGTCTGTAATTTAACTTTTTTTTTTTTGTAGTTGTAATCTCTCAAGATTAGTATGAACGCAAAGTTTGACAGTATCTCAACAACATGAATCTCGTAATACTACTTTATCAACTGAACTAGCCCGTCAGAGGTTTTACGGGGTAAATGGTCTGCAGTACAAACAAACATGCCCGCCTCATACTTGGTGAGTCGTATTATTGTTTTCCTCATTTCTTGTTTCAGTTTCAATTTGTTATTTGAACTTTACGTATTCTGTGCTTACTGTACTGTCCATGTTTTTGCAATTACATTCACTATGAATTATGATGACTGCTAAGTGAAATTCTACTGAAATGTGGAGGTTTAGTTCTGAAGCATGACCACCACGAATTTCTGAAAATTGATCTGAATGTAGAGTATCACAACATGAACACTTTTTGTTTTTCTTTTCTTATTAGAACAAATGAAACTTGGACTCATCAGAAAAATGAAAACTTTTCAGAGAAGGTGAATGAGAATGTCTGTATCTGCTGTCTGATCACCACTGATCAGACAGTACAATAAGCTGTACGTATCTGTATCGGAAACCCCTTTATCTAGAAATTTTTGAGGAATTGCAGATGTCCTGGTAACCTGGTTGGTAACTCAAGATTGATTATTCTACCAGTAAAATTTATATGAAAACAATTTATCTTGTAATGTGGGCAATGAAACATTCTAGTTCTAAGCGAGAACTACCACCTTTGGAGAATGAGCCTCGTACAATGCTACCTAGCTCTGCAGCTCGTTTTCTCATCTCTTCTCCTTCCTCAGATGTCATCAGGAAACCTGATGACATTCTCTACAGTAGCTTCTGTTACTGTGTCAGCCCGTTGCTCCCAGTCTCTGACCAATGTACCGATTTTCAGCACTGCTGTCATCAGAGTGCTGTTCCTTGGCTGGTCCGAATGCATTGGCCAGGCGACTATTGGTACTCCCATTGTGACAGTCTCCATGCACGAGCTCCATCCGCAGTGACTGATGAACCCACCTGTTGCAGGGTGAGACAGTATTTCGAGCTGTGGTGCCCAGTCCCTGACTACCATTCCCCTGTGTCGCACTCGCTGTTCATACCCATCTGGCAGCAGCACAGCCTGCACAGGGTTACTGAGATCATGTTCAGCAGGAATATCACTTGGATTTCTGAGAACCCATATGAACTTCTGCTGACTTCTTTCTAATCCGAATGCCAGCTCTCTGACCTGTTCATCAGACATTGCTGTCACTGTTCCGAAAGAGATATATTACAGTGTCTTTTTCTTGTTTATCTAGCCAGTTCAGACAGTGATGCCTACTGCAGGTACTAGTATTTGCTGTACTTTCTACTTCCATTGGATTGAATGGACCGATGGCGAATAATTTCTTATTGGCATTCGTTGGTAGTTTCTCCATTAGTTCCATGTACTTCCCTTCTATGACCCTAGATGTGTTGAACAGTCTACCTGATTCGAAAGCCAAAAGCTTGTGTTGATTGATGATAAAGTTCTCAAACTCCGGGGTGAAGCAGCCTTCTCTAGAAGGAATAATGCAGTCTGCAGGAACATCAGGATCGAGTCGAAAAGGTTTTTCGATCATTGATTCCCATTTGCTGAAGAAGATGGTAAAGGCGGACACAGAGAGGAATGTATAAGATTCAGCATTTGAGATTAACTGTAGGTCTTGTACTACTGATGCCATCAGATTATCATGAATGATGATAATTCTCCTGAACTTTGCTGACAGTTTTTGAAGAAGCTGGAACACAGGCTGACGAAGATACGAAACAGATTCCGAAATTTGTTGGAAATGTGCAGGAAAATGTATGGAAGCATATGGTTTATTAGGAGGAGCTGATTTGAAAGGAGGGAGTGTGAAATCATGGAAGTGAATCTTTTCTGCACAGTCTACGTCCCAACAGTAAACTCGAAGTTTCGCTTGACTGTTATAGATGGCAAATCCAGCACAGTGAACTTGTATTCCGTACGTGGTTAAGAGATGAGACAGATGAAGGAGCTGGTTGATGTGGCCGTGGGCCGGAAACGGCACCATCACCACCACCACTTGAGAGTCCTTGAGGCCACTAAGGTCACCATACTCTTCACTTAGACAGCAATTTTGGCCAGACATTTTTTGAGTCTATTCTCAGGTTTGTCTTAGGTATAATAGAGAATATGTGTATGTGGACATATTTAGCTGCACAATATTTTGATTAAAACTAAGGAAGAGTATCATTTACTAAACAATGTAATGTCCCTACTTAATTTATTGTTTGCCCATCCTTTTATTCAATTTTTGGTTCTTTTCTAATTGGCTGTTTCTGGACAATCATGTTCTTTTAAAGTTGTGCTTGTCCTTTAATTTTTAAGAAAGGGAGATGCACTGATGCACGTCACTCTTATTGTTTTGATGAATACAAGAAAAGATAAGTTAGGAAACCGTTCTCTCCAGGGTAATAAAAGTCGTCACTTTTATTGTTGAATTGTTGAGTAAAGCTGCTTTTTTTTTTTTTTTTGCATGTTGTAAGTTTCTAGTCTAAGAGAGATGAATAAGGTTGTAAACTTCCAAGACATTTTGTGTCTTAGTTTTTGGATCATTTGAATTTTGATGGTAGAGTTTGCAAACTGATATGATACAAACTCGATCTGATCTACTTATTTCGGTTTTTTGTCAGCTCTAATAATGGTATTATTACTTCAGCTGTCAAAACTTGAGTCTTAGGCCGAGGACAGCCAATTATGTTTGCAGTGGTCATAATGTGTAGGTGACAATATACTTCATGATGAAGCTTTGTTAAAGTAAATAGGTGAAAATTTGTTTGAAATCTCATGAATCTGTAAGGAATTTTTGAAACTGAGTGTGTTAGGCTGTTACTTCTTAATAAGAGAGAATGCCATACTGTGGATAGAAGAGCTGTTTATGGAAATGCCTGATGCAAGATTCAAATGGTGACCATAATCTGTTTAACAGCACAGGTCGAGTTTTAACATCTGACCTGATTTGTCGAGTTGGTGTGATTCTTAACAACATGTTTTCATCAATAGATTTCTGTAATTTCGAGGAATTGAATTCTTGAGTTTTTGTTGTTTTTGATCTGTTGATTTCTGTACATTTGAAGAACTGTGATTCTTGAGTTTCTTATGCTTGGACTGTGATTCTGAGTGGAGACATTACAGACTGTCATCTGGTGATATGAGCTATGAAGGAATCAACTTCTAATTTAGAAGCACCACCTTCAGAGACTGATTCTCGAACCATGCCACCGAGTTCTGCAGCTCGTTTCCTCATTCCATCTCCTTCTTTTGACATCATCAATCTGACAACTGAATTCTCTACTGTTGTTGATGTCACAAGCTTTTTCCTGTCTGCCCAATCTCTGACCATTGTTCCGATTTTCAGCACGTTTGTTATCAGTATGCTGTTTTTTGGCTGATCAGAGTGCATTGGCCAAGCTGCTATTGGTACTCCCATGCTGATGCTCTCCATGCAGGAATTCCACCCACAGTGACTGATAAACCCACCTGTTGCTGGATGCGCGAGAATTTCAAGCTGAGGCGCCCAGTCTCGTACCAATATCCCTCTGTCTATTACCCTGTCTTCATACCCTACTGGCAGCTGAGGGACCTGAGGCGGCCTTTTCCCTTCATCTTCAGAAAAAGCCTCAATTCTATCAGCATTCTTAAGAACCCACATGAACTTTTGCCCGCTTTTTTCCAACCCTTCTGCCAATTCTCTAATCTGATCATCTGACATTGTTGTTGCTGTTCCAAATGAGACATATATCACAGAATCTACCTCTTGTTTGTCTAGCCACTGTAAACATTCATGCCTGTTTTCTTTACATTCGCGCTGTATGTGCACAGGATTAAAAGGGCCTATAGCGAAAAGCTTCTTGTTAGCGTTAACAGAAAGCCTCTCCAGTAAATCCATGTATTTACCCTCAACCAGCCTGCAAGTATTGTAGAGCCTTCCACTTTCAAAATTCAAAACCCTGTGCTGCTGAGCAACAAAGTCCGAAAACTCTGGTGTGAAGCACCCTTCATTAGAGGGCATACATTGTATTGGATTATCATCAAAATATAGCTGAAAAGGCGGTTTTTCACGCATAGATTGCCATATGTAAAAGAAAATAGTGAAGGCAGAAACAGAATGGAGGGCATAGGCCTCAGCATTTGGTATGAGTTTCACATCTTGAACTACTGAGCTCATCATAGTATCATGTATGACAACAATTCTTCGAAACTTAGTCGATACTTCTTGTAAAAGTCGAAAAATGGGCTGTCGTAGATGCAAGAAAGTATCGAAAAGTGGTTGTAGGTGTCCAGGGAATTGGATGTGGTCATGATCACATTGATCAGGGTTCACAGAAGGTGAGTTGACAGTAGGGAGTTGGAAGTCATGGAAGTGAATTTTGGTTAAATTTTCGAGGTTTCGGCCGTGGAGGCGTAACTTGGCTTGATGGTTGTAAGGAGTGTAGCCAGCGTAGTGAACTGGTATGTCATAGGAGGCTATGAGATGGGAGAGATGCAGGGCTTCATTGAGATGGCCTTGCATTGGGAAGGGTACCAAAATAGCAACTATTTGTGCATGTTGATTGCTATTTTGGGCATTGTTTTGACAGCAAGATTTGCCCCTCATTTTTGTGTTTTTGTTTTTTGTCCAAATCTTTAGGTCGGGAGATTTGGGTAGGTTTAATGCATAGCATAATTATTGAAGGACAAACATTAGTATATAAAGCAACGGCAGACGGTTTTAACTATTCCTACCTTGCCTCCACTAACATTATGGTATTGTATGATCTTTAATTAATACTAACAATAATAGTTTTCGCGGTTTAATAATGAGGCGCATATATTAAAAAAAACATATGAAATCAAGTATGGAGTTGTGGATTGTGGATTCACTTAGTTTTCCATTGTCAGGCGGTACCTCATAAAATACACTGAATGAGGGACGAAATCGGCCAAGCCCCCTAAAAACTCGTGTCTATAACGGGGTACAATTGGAAATGAATTCTCTTACAAAACTATTACAATCTTGTACTTTGTACATAATACAATCTTGCAAATTCGATCATCCTCTCGTAAGTTTTTTAGATATGCGAGTTTAAACTCCTTAGGTTTTGGTAATAGCTCGAGTCAAATGTTTTCGAACATCATCCTTGAATTGCCAAGCTATGATCCAAATCAAAATTGCTTTGCGTATGAGAATTATTGTCTTAAGATTTAGAGATAGAGTTGAACAATAGATGCACATTCATCTACTAAATTTCTTGATAAAATTTAGTTGTTTAGAAGTATTTCTTTAAGTAGTAAATGTCAAAAACTATTGGCTTTGATAGTTATTTCAGTGTTCTTTGTTGACAAGGTGTAGGTAGGTGGGGATACTAACAGCCTCTTTGGTTGGAAGGAATTGGACGGAAAGGAAAGGATAGGAAATCTCATTTTTAGTTTTCCAGTGTTTGGTAGCTAGGAATTGGAAGAAAAGGAAAAGAAAAGAAGGGAAAAAGTTATCTATTTTTTTAGGTTAAAAAAATTAAATATAATATAAAAAGCTGTAAAAAAATGCAAATTACCCGTTTTACCCCAAAATTTTTATTTCCCCCGAATATAAACAAATGGGTAACATTGTATTTTATTAAGTTGATAAACTAATTCCCACCATTTCCTTCCTATCAAACCAAACATTGGAATCACTAACTTTTTTTTCCTTTCTTTTCCCTTCATTTCTTCTCCCTTCCTTTCCTTTCTTTTCCTTTCCTTCCGTTTCCTTCCTACCAAAGAGGTTGTAAGAGCGAAAATAAATTATTTCCGTATCCTAATTGCTACCTTGGTGGCTTTGATCATTGAGGATTAAAATTGTTAATTATCCAATCCTCACCAAAGTTGCTTGGTTATTTTAAATGTTTCACTTTCAATTATTTTAATCACATTAGGACAAATGCGTCCCTAACATTGGAGGGTAGTGGTTAATATTGACCATTATGTCAATTATATAAACGGTTGGTGTTAGTTTCGACTTTTGAAGTATCAACTTAAATAAGATATAGCATAACTCGTGGCCCATTCTGAATGGCTATAACTTTTCAATATAGTTTATTCATGCATCGAATGACACTCAAACACACTACCTTCCAACATAGTCTTGTTAAATTGATTGTTGTTTACTATAATATTACAAAATAAGTTGTTCTTGTGAATTTTGTGATAGTGTTTGACTGATGAGGTGGAGGATATGGTATGGCTCTCTTATTGTAAATTGCTGGAGATTAAGTATTTAAGTACCTATCTTCGATGAGGGTATTAAATATTATCGTAATAGAATATTTTATAATTGAAGTAGATGAATGACGGGTTATCAATAAAAACACTCGAAAATAACGGGAAAAAAAGTTGTTATTTGTTTATTGTCATCCTCTTATATCCTACCTATATTCCTAAATTTTTAAGGATCGAATTCAAACATGTAAGCGAGTGACCAACAAAATAAATACGTAAATGAATAGTAGGTGATGTCAATTTAATAAATAAAAAAACAAATTGGGCCTCAAGGAAGCACGTGATACATGGCCTGCTTGGGCCCTTTGTGAATATGGGCCTACAGTCAAATTCGGATCTAGTCCAACTTATTTGCTTGCGATCGAGTGGGCCCTAAGATCTGTTGATCTACTTATCCATGGGCCATGGCCCTACTTTCTTGAGACGTTTCTTTTCCTGCGAAAGAGACATTCTGTGACGTCTACTCTACGATTCTGTTGGTTTTTGGAACGTTTGTCGACTTAATTCTTCTTTTTTCTTTTTAAAATTTTTGTGGAAGTTAAGACTTATTCTTCTTTTGGTAAGGAGTTAAGGATGTAGGACACACTAAAAAAGCACACAATCTACCTTTATCTTTATCGATAATTCGAAACTATGTAGATCCAAACCTACTCTATTTCTAATTACTTGGGTGAAAATGTAAAATGCGAAAATGTTCGGATTGGACGATAGTTACAAATTCAGAAATCTTAGAACTACATATCAATGAGACGGATAGAGTATGTTGTTGGAATATATTACTGGTATTAGGTATAATAATGTTTGGGCTATATGAGTTATGGTAGGAGTATAATTGTGTTATAGATCTAGTCTAGTATTGTGTAGAAAGTTCTAGT
>JBBYHQ010307525.1:0-17924 GCA_038382645.1 Spergularia azorica | reverse complement strand
GAAGAAGGGAAACTGTTTATTTCCCCCCCCCCCCCCCAAAAAAAAAAAAAAAAGCATTACCCCCCCCCCCCCCCCACTTTGTATAGGGAGAACTTTTCTCGTTTCCAGAGGAAAATTCTGCGTTTGCTCACAAGGTCGAACTATTCTTTGGCTTTGGGATGTAATGAAATAAAGCAAAATGGCTCACAAAACTGTTTGCTCTTCATGTATTGTGAAGCAGCAGAAGTGCGATTCTCGAAGCAACTTTCATTATGGGTCATTTGTTAGCAACCTCTGTATGTTTTCAACGTAGGTAAGGCCTGCGTACATCTGATTCCGCCTTATAGCGGGAGCCTTTGAGGCATCGGGGATTTGGGGTACTGTTGTTGTTGGTGGTGTTTTTTATTTTTGTTTTTATTGAAGAGAATTCTGCCTAAGGATTACCTTTATATGACATTTAATGAGATGCTTGTTGGGGTCTTTGTTTCTTGGTGTTCGCTTGGTTGAAATACGGAGTAGTGGATGTCTAGTTTAAGAGACATTATTTCCCTTTCATTGGTTTAGGATATTAAAAAGGAAAATTTTGAAGTGGTAAGTTGGTTGGTCCTGAAAGTTACGGCATCTGACATGCTGTTTTGAGGGGTTGTAAAGATGGTGCTTAGTTTTATGTTATCAGCTATTTAGCTTATGCAATTCAGAAAATAGTTGCGATGCAACAGCATAATTGTAGCCGTTTGTACTGGTCTTGTATCTTGTTCGGAATGGCGTTGATTAGTTTTGCCTATGAGCTGGATTGTTTTTAGCTGGATGCGTTGACCATGTATAGATTTTGTGTGGTAATATAATCAAGTATGTGTAAATAATCTGACTCTTCCCTTTTGGGATGAAGTAATGTCAAGATGTCTTGCACAATGAGCCTTTAGAAATTCTCCTGCAAACTTAAATATTTTTTGGGTGATGTATGCGTGTATGTCATAATTTTGTCATTTCCTCCTTCCACATGAAACTGTTAGTGCTGACAGCTTTTTGTTATACTCTGTCAAGTGCTTTCTATGTACATTCTTTTCGGTGGCGTGGGGTAAATGAAGCGTGTCACTGATATTGCAGCTAATTAGATGGCTATTTAGAATATGGTGGTTTTAGTGAGGCTACACTGACATGTGCATTGCTGGGTTGTTTCTAGCAGGGCAACAGGCCATCTGATAATAGCTTGAGGACTGTTAACAATTTGAGCTCTATGTCTAGTGTGGCATCTTATGACCAGCGGATGCAGCAATATCAACAGCAAAACTCGTCTCAGTTTCAATTGCGGCAGATGCCAGCAATGAACCAGTCATTTAGGGATCAGGGAGTCAAGTCTATTCAGGCCACACAAGCTGCTCCTGACTCATTTGGGTTGTTGGGGTTGTTAAGTGTGATAAGGATGACTGATCCTGATTTGACATCGCTTGCTCTTGGGATCGATCTAACAACACTAGGGCTAAATCTGAATTCCTCTGAAGACCTTCACAAATCGTTTGGTTCCCCCTGGTCGGATGAACCAGCCAAGGGGGACCCTGAGTTTGTTGTACCCCAGTGTTACCATGAAAAATCAGCTCCACCTCTACAAGTAAGTGCGCTACTGATTGTAGGTTGTTCTAATGCACTACTAAATTTCTAGTCTTTTATTTCATCTTATTTCCTATTCTGTCTGCAGTATCTCCACTTCGTGAAGTTTCCGCTAGAAACATTATTCTACATCTTCTACAGGTGGGTTTGTCTCATTTCACCCTCTTGATTTCTGGGTTACACCATCGAATTAATTTCTAACCTCTTTTTGATCTTGTCCACTGCCCTTTGCTGATGCAATGCAGCATGCCAAAGGATGAAGCCCAGTTGTATGCAGCACATGAACTGTAAGTTTATTGGTTTCAGCAAATGGATGTTCTTGCTTCGTTATCTTTTACTGAGCTGAATATTTAGTCATTGTGTATTTTCTCTTCAGTCAATTGATCGCATAATTACAAATATGCATTTCGGTAAACCATGGTCTCTTATATGCTTCACTTTGCTGAAAGGTATTTCGACTTTGGTTTTGCAGTCAAAGGAGAGGCTGGTTGTATCACAAGGAGCTCCGGTTGTGGTTGACGAGGATTCCTAATGTGGAGCCTCATGTCAAGACTCCAACATGTGAGAGAGGATCGTACAAGTGCTTTGATCCAAACACATGGCGAGAGACACAAAAGGTATGAACTGCTTTTCTTTTTGGTAAAAGAGTATGAACTTATGTGAAATGTTTTTTAATCACTCTGAATTGCGAATATTAATCCTGATTCTATGTGCAGGATAACTTTGTACTCCACTATGAGTTGATAGAGAAGAGGCCTACCCTGCAGCAGCAACAACAATAGTTACTAGTCGACTGTAAATTCTCATGACATTAGCACAACTTAGAGCACGAGTTAGTTCACTGCTGCGACAAATCTTGTATCCAGGAAACAGTAGAGCGAATGTGTCATTCAGAATACTTCAATTTGGCCTAGACATTGAATGCCAGTTTTCAGGATGTAACTGAAAGTGAAACTCTTGAAAGAGTTCTTTAGTAAAGTTCTTGTTGTTTTATCACCATTATCACCCCCCTAAAGTTCCTCTCAATGCCATAGACACGAGGCGATAACAGAATTAAATCATTGTTTCTTAGACATTGAATTGCCACTACCCTTTCTGTTTCCATACGATTTTTTTGGGTGCAAAAGTGGTACTGTATTTCTGCATCAGTCGAGACCCAACCTGCGAATCTAGTTCCGGCCACATAGAGCATAGCACAACTAACCAGCGAGTCTAGTTCCGGCCTCATAATCTAGCACAACTAAATACTATGTTCCCTCTGTTCTATGTTTGATGTGGATATATACCGCAAAAATAGTGGAACAAAGCACATGAAATCGTAGAGAAAAATTCGATGATTTAAAGAAAAAGTCGGATGTACATTATTCCAAGATGATGAAGAGTCATCTAACAAGTAGTACGAGCATAAAAAATTGATAACAAACAACACGATAAAACGATACTATACTTAATCATCCGAGTCGAGTCTAATCTACTAGATTAACCATAATCTATCTACCTTTACGGCTTTACCATTCACTCCATTCGTAAAACTTTTGATCATCCGACGAAATTGTCTTCAGATACAATCCATCATTGCGAGCATACCACAAGCAATGTTCCAACTCACAATTCTCAATCAATGCTTGATCAACCCAGAAAGCCTTGTTATGCATATGTCCACCTTCCCATGTCATATGGCACCAATACTTGTCCGTCCATAATTTGGCTGTCAAGGGTAAATTGTAACGATACTCGGTCTCAAACTCGAACACATCGTCGTAGTCGAGGACATCGCTACCTTTATCAGTGCCTTTGGACCTGCAATGAACGCCTAGAGACTTGCCATGGGGTAGGTCGTTAACAATGTAGACCTTAAACTTGTGTAGAAACTTGGAGGGGAAGTCACTCAGAGTCATAGCGTAGGGAGTCACGGTCACGGTCCCGTTATTATAGGACGTTGAAGGTTCATAACGAGCATCTTTTACGAGCGTAAGACCTAGGGCTACTATCAACGCCACCAACACAACCGAAACACATACGTTTATTGTCTTTGACATGATGACCTATGAAGCACACGGAGGAAACGACATTAGATCATTATAAAATCATTAACGATCACTCGTACAACAAAACCACCATTAACCGCATAGATTTTCTTGTTGATAGTAGATACGATAAATTTGTTAAGAAAAGAAAAATCATCTCAACTAAATCTAGATATTCACAATAATATAGACTCAAAATTTATACTAGGGCTATGATCAATGAAGTATAACACGACAAGGAAAAACATCAATTAGATTATATATATACAAACAACGAAAGCACCATCTATCACAACAATAACAAGGAAAACATCATCATAAACATCATCATAATAACGTTAGATGTCACGTACGACAAAAGCACCATCACAACATCAATAATCATGTGTATTATTCGACAAATTAAACTTGCAAGAGTTGCAACTATAATCATTCGAATTAAACTTGCAACAATAATCATATGTATGCATTCAAACTAAACTTACAACGTATGATCCAAGTATTAATCATGATAAACTTAAAAACAAAAAGATGAAATCGTTTAAGCTAAATCTTAACAAATCACATTGATATACAATAAGAAGAATATATTCAACAAAATCAATCTCAAAAGCTTAAGACTTACTTTTTGATTGATGATGAATGAACTCCAAATTGCGGTGATAATAACAATCTTAATTATGATGAAAATTATGGAGGTTTAGCCGCATTATATATACTTACACTAATCACCTCTAGACCTAATAGGAAAACAAATAAAATATATTAAAAAATAGGAATCATAAAATATCCAAACTACTTTTTATCTTTTTCCCCTTAAAATATGCAAACCCAAAGTCCAAACCTTCCTAAAACCTCGTATAAACCCCAACTTCCCCAGGGGTTTTCCCGTCATTTCACCAAATAACAATCAAACAAATTACACAAATTAATTAAAATAATTAATTAAACAAAAATCTTGTTTTCCTTAATCTTCTCATTTTCTTGTTCTCCAAAACACACACACAAAAAAACACAGTTAACAAAAGAAAAAAGCCCTAGGAGAGAGAAACTTGAAAAACACACAAACAAAAAAACAGGATTAAGATGGATATGGGGAGTGCAGGTGACTTAGATCGGTTGATGTTTTTTGAACATGCTCGTAAAACTGCTGAAATTGCTTACACTAAAAACCCACTTGATGCTGATGTCTCTTTTTTTCTCTCTCCTCTTTTTTTTTTTTTTTGAGTAATTAATTTTTTATTATTTTGTGTTGATTTTTTTGGGGATTTTTGCTGATTTTGATTGTTTTTTTTTGTTTTGATGTGGTTAGAATTTGACGAGATGGGGTGGTTGTTTGATTGAGCTATCCCAGTTCCAATCATCTTCTGTTGAATCCAGGCAAATGCTAATAGGTTTGATTTTTTGTTTGATTTAATTGATTCTGTTTTTTTTTGTTTATATATATTTGGGAATTTGTTGATTTATTGGTGATTTTTCAGAAATATTGCATTTTTAGTTGAATTTAGTTTGGGGTTTTTTTCTGGGTAGGTTTGATTTTCGTTTGATTGATTGATTGTGTTTTGTATTTGGGAATTTGTTGTTTTTATTGGTGTTTTTCGAAAAGATTTGAGTTTTAGTTGGATTTAGTTTGTGGGTTTTTGTTGGTAGTTTTGATTTAGGGGTCTATGATTTTAATTGTGATGATTATTGGTTAAATGAAATTTAAAAATTAGGGTTTTGTGGGTTTTAATTTGTTTTAATTAAGGTGAAGTCATTTTCATTTTGAGTCATCCGTGCGTAGTCTCTCCGTGTTACAATAGGGGTAAGGCTTGCGTACATTGGACCCCCCCCCCTACGGCGCTGGGGTAAAGATGTTGTAACTTTTTAGGGTGAAGTAACTGGCTAAATGATGTGTTTATGTTTGAGTTTTCTTAATTGGGTTTATCTAGGGTTTTTCTGTTTCTGTGTGTTTTCATTGTTGTGGTAATGATTTTGGTGTGGTGATTTGAATGAAGATGCGGCCTCGAAGCTAGAGGAAGCGTTGGAGGTTGATCCTAGAAAGCACGATGCTATGTGGTGTTTGGGGAATGCGCATACCACTCACGCGTTTGTGATTCCTGATGCTGATGAGGCTAAGCCTTACTTTCAGAAAGCTGCGGTTTATTTCCAACAAGCTGTGGAGGAGGTAATTCAGTGATATTTTGGTATAATTGTGTTTCAGTTACTTGATAGTTTGGATTAGACATGACTTGGTTTCGTTGACTTTTTGTGACTTGTAGGATCCGACTAATGAATTGTATATAAAGTCCTTGGAAGTATCATCAAAGGTAACTGCTATTGTTAATGAAAATGACTTATTCTTTATGCATAGATTATGCTTTGTTTGGATGAAGTTGTCATGAATGTCTTTCAATTTCTTTTTTGTTGAACCCGTGGTGATATTTACTTCGAGTTATGTTTTGTGTTGGCCGTTTTTGGCAGTCTTTTGTTAGCTACAAACATGTTTATGTGTTTAAAATTAAACTTGGGAAGTCCACAAAGAATAAACATAGTATATGGAAGGAGCCACGCCGCTACGGTGGTCATCCTGTGATGCTATCAAGACAACTTCAGACTCTTTGGTAAAAACCCGCAAGATATCTGAGGCTGGAACTTTGAGACTTGTTCATATGCTATATGAAAGACGAATAAACATATTGTCATGTGTATCACCAGTCACAATGCTATTTTTGCCTAACATGTACGGAGTATTTGTGTTTCTTCATATAATGATGTGCTCTCCTGAAGTTTGTTCACTATCATTACTTTTATACTTGTACCTAAGAGGAATAATGTTTTGTATCACCTACTTGATCCCATCTAATATAATACTGACCCAAAATGAAAGGGGAAAAACCATTCAGAATTAAAGGTGAGGGGGTAATGGGGGTATTATATCATTTCCAAAACCCCCCTAGTAAGTAGGGTCGTAACAATTCAGGCTTGAAATTTAACTTTGGGATACGAAGTCAGACATCACGTGGTGCCCTATCTTCTTCCAAGAGGTGAACCAACAATAAATTTGGGAAAGCCATGTTTACTTTATGAACAAAGAAGATGAAATTCAAGAGCCATTTTGAATTTTTGATCTACTCTGTTATATCCTGAAGCCAAAAAAAAATAATGAATCTCTGGCTCAACTGTAAATGAACATTCTATGATTCAGTCAATGGGGCAAATTGTATTTATGTTTTCTTCAAATAATGGATGATTTTTTTGTTTCCTTGATCACTTGCACGTTGCTTATGGAGTTGTTTAATGTGTTTCTAGGCTCCCGACCTCCATGTTGAGATTCACAAGGGCCAAGGATTAATGGGTGGTGGATTCGGTGGCGGAGCTTCAGCTTCTAATACCACTAAGGTAAATATATTTCGAATCTTTTGCCGGGCAGAGCTGTCTTTTGTGAATTGCTCATACTGCTAGAACTCTTTGCTCGGAGGATATGTGCGTTACATATTCGGTGTTGTATGCATACTATGCTAGTTTTTCGCTCTTGAATATTATAGATGAAAGGAGTTGGGCTGTGGCTTCTGAATACTCTGTAAAGCAGGGTTGGTTAACAAGGTGGTTTAGAGTTGTGGGTTTGCAGCTGGAGTTGCTTAGGGGCAGCCTCACAGTAAACAACTTCTTCCCTTTCATCATCCCTTTGTTGGCTTACCGCCGCTTCTCAGCACCTCTTAGTGCTCTCTTTAGCCTCCCTCTCTACACCATCTTTTGCTATTCCTCTTTGTTGATTGACTCTTCTGTCGGATATTGGTAAAATTTCTAAAGGGCTGATTTGCCATCGAGCCACTGTATGGGTGGCCTCAGATGAATGAACTGGATGCTTGCTGTGGCAATGCGGTATGAGAGGTACATGAGAGAGTACGTGGGAGAAAATATGTGAGCGGTTAGTTGACGGTAGGAGCACCATGTCTAATACAAACAAGAGATTGAGGGTGATTAACTCTGATTTTTTTTTGGGGTATGATGATTAATCTAGACCCGTTGGGCCCTTCTGTGTAACCCAATTCTGTCTATTTGCTCATGTTGTTTCTTTTCTAACCAATTGCTTCACTTCCTTTGTATTTTTGTGCTTAACTTAATCCAAGGAAATGGCCGCACCCAATGCTAATGCCGAAATGGTCTAATGGACTTTCCTTTCTTTGTCAGGCCTCAAAAAAGAAGCAAACGAGTGAGTTTGCTTATGATCTTATGGGATGGGTTTGTCTTGGCATTGGTGTCATGGTATGGATAGGATTTGCGAAGACCAATATGCCGCAACCACCTCCTGCAAGATAAGACCCATACACGCCTCAAGTTCTGCATAACATGGGAGCTGATGGTTAATGCTCCTCACCAGGAACCAAGAACCAGGAACCTTGCATGGGCGTGCTATTTGATGAGCTTTTTCTGGTCTATATGTTCATTGGTTGTGTTACAGTTTAAGTTGATCTTTATATTCGTTCACTATAGTTTATATTCGTGATGGATGGAACTTGTTTTTGAGGCCTTTTCTTGGCTGATAAATGCTCTTATAAAGTTCTTTTTTGTTCACATAATGGCTGTTTTTAACGACAACCCTGACCTACCCCATAGTTTGGGACAAGGCTTTGTTGTTGTAAATGCCGATATAAGTTGCTGCTATATTCTTTTTACACCCCCCCCCCTCCCGCCCCCCCGCCCCCCTCCCCCATTGCAAGTCACCTAATTCCACGGTGCAACTTTGGACTGCTGCCTATTGTAAACTTACCGATGTTAAAGTTCCTTTGCATATGGCATTGGAAAGAGTATGCTCGTTGGGGTCATTACTGAATTGTTGTGGAGTTCTTGTATACCAGTGCACCACGTCTTTTTCGAACATTTTGTAATAATGTCAGAAATTCTGATACTTTTGATTCACACGACACAAGGGAGCGTAAAATTGGTTGACATCCAAGGTCCCTGTTGAGGTAAATGATTCAGGTTGCCTGTACTTCTTACCTTTTGAAATCGAATCAAGCAAAAAGCACATCACAAAATTCCTAATTTTTCCTGCTTCCGTCGTTGCCGCTGACACGTGAATGAATTAACATCGAACATAAAACGCTTAATCGTGAAAAGATGAATTAGTTCACCAATAAACGGCAAACTCAAGTGCGGCCTCGGCCGTGTTGAACTCTTTAACCCGGAAGAGGCCGCAAGTTTTATTACAGTTTTACAGCCACAAGTCACAAGACTCACAACCCACATTGCAAAGAGCACAACGACTAGTTTTAGTTTCTAGAAGAAGCTTCATCATAACTTCTGTGGCTCAAAAATGGCGGCAATCGCCATGAAAATCGCTGGTCAAATTTCAGCTGACAAAGACGCGCTCTCATTCTCTCTCCGGCAGCCTCTTTCTCCCTTCCGCCGGAGCTTCGTCTCTTTCCGGCGACCTAAGTCGGCGCCTTTCCGCCTCGAAGCAAGTGCTGCTAAAAAGAGCCCTAAGCGTCTCAAATACGCCACCCCTCGCTTCTCTAAGGTCTATCTCTCTCCTCTAATTTCATCTTTTACTACTTCTTACTGTTATTCGAGTATAATTTAAGTGTAATTTCTATTGTTGTTGCCAAAAGATCATATCTTTCGACTTAATTAGAAACGAAGCTGTAACTTTTACTGATTTAGCAAGTTTATGTTGAAGTAGTAATAGGGTAATTCATTTTAATTGTGCTGGAATATTGATTTTGGCAAAAATGTGTGTTGATTGGGAGAATAAATGTCAAATTTTGTACTTTAGGGCTTTGTAAGTGGGAGTATAGTCGAAATAATGATGTTCTGTTAGTTCTAATTATGAATTTATTGTTGACATTTGCCGGTAGAGGAAAACCCTCTTGATAGCCCGTGTTACTCGGTCTCGTCTGAGCTTTAGATTGTATCTACCAAATGCTTTTAGCTTAGGAGACCTGAACAGTTTTCGGAGACACTGGTTTTGGGGGAGGAGGGGCTGCTGTATATATTTACCAATTCTGTGCATTTATGGTTATGTGTAAAGGTAATTAATGTCAAAGGCGGGGATTCGCCACCTCATTCCCCCAGTCATTGAGATTGTTGTAGTTTGATTTATGGAACTCACATTGAATTAGTGATATCCGTGGATGAAGTATGGGATGAATGTCTTGATGACTGGGAAATGATTAGGTTTTTGATACATGAATGTAGTATACTCGCGTACTATGCCTTTTAATAAACTGTTTTTTTTTTTGTGGAAATTTTACTTACTTGACATTTGAGTACAGCTTTGGACAAACTTGACACTTTTAATAGGGACTATGTCTATGGCGAAAACTTAGCAGTCGTTGTTTAGAATATACTCCCTTGCCCCTACTTCCCTCCCCTGTGTAACTCTTTCAAGTTTGATCCTTTTTTTCATGAAAATGAGTTGAGTTGGTGTATTCCCAATCTTTATGTGGGGAAAGATCTTGCTGTCTTTGCTTAAATGGCTTGAGAATCGGATGCTGAGAAATCAATTATGGATTGTCAGGAGGATGGCCTGGTCTATGTTGAAGTTGATCCATCAGGAGCTGATAGCTGGAGACTGGAACCTATTATCGACCAATTGAAGGAGGGTGCTGTTGGTGTCATCCCCACAGATACCGTGTATGTTGCTCCTCTTTCTTTATGCAGTGGAGGATAACAGATACCTGCTTCTCCATTTCATTTTCCCTGTTGTATTCTACTAGTGTAGTGCTATTTGTTCCGTGGAAAATCTGGAAGTTATGTGTTTTATTTTGATGTGTTCATGTGTATATTACTGGTCTATCTGTCTGTCTGTTGATGTGTGTGTGTGATTTTTTTTAAGTCGAACAACTTTTTGTGAAGGTTGACAACATGCAGATCTGTCATTCTGTTGGCAGCAGACCTGTTTTTCTAGTTTTTCTTCAGCATGCTAATTAAATTTATCATGTGAAGGTTCAAATGTAGACTTCGAGTCTGTAAATTGGACTTCCTACAATACTTCATCTTGTTTTTTTCTTTTCTGTTCTATGTTTTTGGGGGTAATGTTGTTCTATGTTCTGTTTGTTTTCCACATATTAGGTAAAAGAACTGTGGTACTATAAGTATGCTACCACTCTTCATCATTTCCCAAAAAGGAAAACAGAATTAAAAATGTATTATTGATGGTTTATTTTGTTGACAACGGGAACTATGATAGTGGTATTTTAGCCTTTTCCTCTGTTTAAAGACTGGTGTGGCATTTTAGTTTCTGTTGTATTATTCTCTTGTAATTATGTATTGCTTTCTGCATTCACAGGTATGCGATTGTTTGTGATATGAACAGTCACTCAGCCCTAGAACGCCTCAGGAGGTATGCAGACATCTTGAGTATTATCGTAATGGATACACTGACCGTTTCTCTCACTTCTGTTGACTTCATCTGGCCTGATTTTGCAGGATTAAGGATATAGAAACTACTAAGGTAAGAACTAAGAATATTGATGTCTTCTACCCCAGAACGACCTTCTTGACCGTTATTTATCTGTACCTCTCTAATAGTAGTATATAGGTTTTGCTTTGTGAAATTGGTGCTGAGATGTCTTATGTTGGTTCGTTGTGTTGTTTGCAAGCTGATTCCCATGTCTTGTGTACTTTTGCAGCCACTTAGTATCTTGTGTCGCTCATTCCATGATATCGATGTGTACACTATGGGCTTCCCTCGTGGAGATAGCCTAGGTCACCCGAACCTCTTTCGCGCTGTCAAGCATTGCCTTCCTGGACCTGTAAGTACGCTTTAGCTTTGATTTTCCTTACTAGTCATCTTAAGGTACCTTTATCCCCTCTAGGCTAATGTGTGCTGAAGGATTAGTCATAAATGTTTTAGTGTTAAAAAGTTATGAGCTTTTGAGAACTGAGAGGCAAGGCTGTGAGCCCAGCCTTGCACCTGATGGTTCCTTTCTGTTATTCTTTTACCAATGAAACACTGTGATGGAATAGTAAATAAAACCCATTTGCCTTTATGTTCTTTGTGTAATCATGTAGCCCCCACAAGCTGGCCGCGGTTTCTTCATTTGGTCAAGCTTTAGGAGGGGGGGGGGGGTTGAATTGCAGGATAGTGCTGTTAAATGTTAAAAGTAGTTAGTTCACAGGATAGGATATGTGAATCACAGTTCTCCATTATCATTGGCGGGTTTTGATGCGGCTTTTTATCTTTGTTTTCCGTGGCCAACTCTTTAATATCCTTTTATGTGAAAGTTCTGAATTTGGATTATGGATTTCGTGTTTCAGTACACCTTCATATTAACTGCAAGCAAAAATTTACCCAAGCAATGTACCAACTATGGTCCTGGAAATGCTAAATATGCACCAAAGAAGAACATAGGTGTCCGTATGCCAGATGATCCTATAACCAGAGCAATCGTTGAGAAAATGGATTCGCCTTTACTTTCCACGAGGTATGTCGCGAGCTACAGAGTTTTATCTTATTTTGGAACTGTCAGGCAGATTTGAGGTCTTGTGTGATATGCACAAGCAGCAATATATTGCTGTGTAAATAATGATTTTCCAGGTCTTTCTACGGCTGGAATCACACTAATTATAGTTCTTTTTTTTTTTGTTCTTGCTGCTGTAATGGTCTCATGTTTCGTGTCATCCTTGTTGCAGTGTCAAGAGACAGAAGGAAGATGAGTGGATATTAGACCCCGTCATGATTGCTGATGTATATGGAAAAGAGGTATTATTTGTGATGTGATTATCAGCAAAGTTGATTTAATAGAAGTTATGATCATTCTTTGCGTCATGTAGTTGTGATATGAAACAATGAACAACATTAACTTTCAGTTTGCCACTTTTCTGTGGTTCATTATGAATTATGATATGCATATTGAAAGCAAATATGTGATTGTACTTTTTGTAGGGCCTTGATTTTGTTGTTGATGCTGGTCTTCGAGTAGCTGAGCCTTCTACTGTGGTTGACATGACTGGCGGTGTTCCAAAAATTATCCGGTTGGGAAAGGTATGTGATTCTTACCAAAGATGCTCCATCGGTGCCACTTTTTTGTCCTTTTTGATGCAGTAATTCTTTGTAGATCACATTTTGCTTTAGAGAAATATGATATCCAGTAAATTTGTGTCTCTGGCAGTCTGGTACTCCCGAACTCACATGTTTTCTTACATGGATATATATTCTGATTGAAAAATTTTTTTAGTAAGTACGAGTATTGATTTTATAGACTTGTATTTGAGAACTGAGATTCGTGCCTCTTGCCGGCATGTTACAGATTTCCGTACTGTGATTGTCTTATTTTCGTTATATGCGTATTTTCTCATCGGATGGGATGATGTTCCCTTGAGAATCTTTTATGCATAATTTTTTCTATGTTACTTTCAATGATCTTGTTTTACGAATTTCGTACTAGTATATAATATCCCAAGTTTCTGTGGATTCCATTTGCATGCTTGTGAAAGACGATCGAGCCTCCTGATGCAAATTTGGTATCAACTGGAAAACGAAAATTATCATGTTTTTCCCTCCATTGGTCAAGACAAGACGAATACTCACTAGTTTTGTGAATGCAGGGACCGGCACAACCCTGGATGGTTTCTGAAGATGACGAAGACAAGGAAGTCCGTGGAGGCAGGGTTATGCGTACAGCTGCTTGACGCATCCTGACTCGTGAGACATGCTGATAACTTTTGTACAGAAGCAACTGAAATCCATGCCCCTTTTGTGTAGAAAAACTGGTTTATCATGGGCATTTGCAGACTCGTGATCTGGCCATCGGCTAACTTCAGTATCCGTATCACCTGAAAAGAAAACTACAGTATCTCGATACTGTAGAATATTGTACATGAGAAAATTACAATGGAGATGTGTCTTAATATCTGATGATCTCCTCTGCAGGAGCTTAAGTCTGAAAATGAATGATCTCAGCTACCCATCATTCATTGTTAAAACTCTAGCTTACTCGTCTTGTGTTCCGCGCTTCATAGGAGCATTGCCAATCTACGATGTCTGAAATGGTGAATGAGCACTTGAGCAGTAATACTTTATGCAAGTCGATCAAATAAAACCAGTCTATCTGAAAGTCATAGCTGACTCCAGACAATTTGCATGCTATGTACATTATTACACAGATTTCATCAGTATAAAATTGGGAGGATGGAAAGAAGATTATTAGCCCTGAGCAAACTTGATTTGTGTAATTTCAGAGAACCCTCGGATTACCAGAATGAGACAATCAAATGAAGAGTTTCCAGAACCCCTCGGCTTGTATATTGGCCTATCGCTACATGAAGCATGTTAGAAATTTGTGTATTGGATTTCGGTTAGTTTAGGTTCATGCATTGGATTTCGGTTTAGGTTCAAGAGTCCCCGGAACGGGGCTTTGATGACTGATACCATGTTAATAATTCGGGGCGATCGTACCATGAAATAATTGACGGGGAGAAACCATTATAATTGGAATTCATTGTTTCTCGTTTCTCTCATCCAACATACAACCTATATATAGAAGGTACAAAGTCGTTATCCGTCTAAATAATACAATACAACTCTTAATCAAATTTTACCATATTTACTACTCCGTATATTGTCATAGCCCCGTATGATAATATTTTCCGACCATATTAAGGAAAGACTAGTTTCACTTCTTCTCCAGAAAAAGGAAAGGCCCACATCGGCCCAAGTTCAAGCCGTTTCTGATGTATACCACTATAAATACGAACCTCTCCACTTCTCAAAAACACTCCCACTCACAACGGTAACAAGTCACACCCAACTTTCCAAATCACAATATTCGATTTCTCCGCCGCAAATAATGTCGAAACCTATGCCGTCGCCGGAAAACCGGGAACTGGAGATCGTTCTTGGATCAGGAGACTTCGAAGACAAGCTACATCTCTCCCCAGAAAGCTTCAATTACATCCTGGGCCACCTGGAGCCGGTGGAACAAAAGATGATTTGTGGAGAAGAAGCTACCGGAGGAGGAGGAGTCAACAAGGTCCCTATCAATTTACTCCATTTGGCTGGTGGTAAACTTTATGATTGTCGCTTGTGCCACACGCCAAACGTGGAAGGCGGCACATATCTCACCGGCTGGTCAAAAGTCAGGGTCCTCTTCCCGGATCTCGATGTCGGTCACTCCGTCTTCTTTCGCTGGATTTCTATCGGTCACCGCTTTGTTCTTCTGCGTACTACTGCACCAGCACCGGCTCCGGCAATCTGAATCCCTCTTTAATTTTAGTATTATTAGTATAATAATTAAAGATTAGGAAATCGTATTGTATAAGGAAGTGTTTGGGAATGTCTTAGTTATGGTTTGGACTTCGGAGTATAATCGTGTTAGAGATCTAGAGTATTCTAGATTTAGTCGACGTCTTAACGTCTAAGTTTTGTAACTTTAGTTTAGTACAAAGTTTGGTTTAGTCTTAATATCATCGTTGATATATGCAATTGATTGTTTGAATGTTTGATAAGTGCTCGAGTAATTGATATTTTGATATAGTTCGATTTATTGTTAATATATCATCGTTCGTCGGTGCTCGGGTGACTATAAATTGACGATTGTGTGTCTAAAACTTGGCACGAAACTACAGAATGTATAGGGCACACAGGTGTGTATCGGAATAAGAAATCGAAAATATGGCATGGTAGCTACATTTTGCAATGACGATTTGGTAATGTATATGAATAGATGAGCACATAAGTTTGATAATATGCACCTTGCGTAGTACTAGTTTATTATCAATCCGAATAACACAAATGACAGACTAACGTCTTCAACCTCGATTCCGTTATTGTACAGACTGGTTAATTCCCCTGCCCTACAGAAATCAGACTGCTGCAATGAGCATCAAATGCGTATAGATTGCAAAGGGATTTCCCCCTTAAAAGTGGGCTCTTCCTTTTTAATGTCACATTATCTGTTTTGTCAGCTCATCAAACACCCCCTCTCTTATATATCAGCCAAACTGATCCATTACTCCACGTCTAAACACTAACAATAATTTCAAGGTCACGGATTCCCAGGGCTACAAAATCATAGTGTAGTATAATCAACCCCAAGCCATGTACTCGTCTAGACTCGGTCATATGGAAATCTCAATGAACAAACAATATTTAAGAACATGCACAAAGCAAAAACCTCATACAGATTTTTCGACAAACTAAGCCTTAACCAAATTGTCCCAAAAATCATAATGGTTCTTTTTCTCTACAATCAAATAAACCAAACACATTGCTCAATTGTTGTTGACCATAATTATCTACAAATAACCGACTATCTACGGGTTCTTCGTTTTTGCTAGATGTCACAGGACCACATAATTAACCGTAATATTTGCTCAAGATAGTTATGATAATTTTAGGACCACAAAACCAAAAATTAATACAACCGTTATGTAGGATTGCTGCAATCAAGACTAACAAATACCAAATGACAATAATCAAATTATTTTCAAACAAATCCAATTACCTTAATTCTCATTACCCAAACCCAATCTTCTTCAAATTAATTGATGGATCCCTTAAAACAACATATAATCATCATCAGATTAGCGCATCAAATAAAAAAGAAAGTGTTCACAAACGCAATAAAACGCACGACCTATATTATTCAACAAACCTGGCAAGATTCAGCAAAAACAACAACAACGCTAACCACCTCCAACCCGGGGGAAAAGAAGCCTTATAGATAGAACAATAAGAATGCATGTATCAACGGTCAGTCTCCATAACGGTCGTCTTCATCATCGCCATTAACCCCCATTTATTTAAAAATCATTATTTTGGTTTCGTGGTAAGGAGGTAAGGAAATCTAATCTAGGGACGACACCTAAGCAACGACGTGACTTTTTTTTTTTTTAAACAGATGTAGCTACAAACTGCCACATAGGTGTGAATGTTAGGCAATTAAAGTTAAAGTATAGATAGATAGACTAGTCTTTTTGCCCGTGATTAATTTTTTTAATATTTAGCCGTGAGTGTTATCTCCGGCCATGACTAATTGTACTTTTTTCATTTTAAGCTAAGGGACGCTCTTCATAGCTAACCTCACAACTTATATACAGAATGTTTTCTTGTTCACTCATCTTGTTATGTAATTCACGAAAACCTCACTTCATCTTGGAAAATTTGATTAATGAATCAAATTATATAGCAAATTAAACTATAGTTTTGAATTCCTAGCAACAACTTCCTCAAGCCCTCCCTTTTTTACATTTCAGATTCACTACGAACACTGCCAGCACTTTTGGAATATACAACATCCGCACCATTACTCTCAATAATAGCTATGAGGGTTATTAACTCAATTTAAAAGGTTATTCGTTATATCAGGATTGACGACCCGCATTCCAACACCCCCTATTTGTCAAAGTTGTCTCTATCAATTTTCAACTTTATTGGTTCTATAAAAAAAGATTGAATAGGATAGTTAAACTCCGAATTATATTTCTGAAAGCGTTCGCATAAGTACATAACCCCTCCCGAACCGATGATATTATGGTCATTACCGCTAGTGATAATCACCATAAGAATACATTATTTTATTAAGGGTAAATATATCAATGTACTATTTTAATTGGAATGAAATCTTTCTTTTTTAGAATAAGAATTATATTTTATTATTATTTTTTAGGTTGTGTTTGGGATTAATACGGCAAAAAGAATTATGCACAAAGCACAATACTGAAGAACCAGGCCATGTGCCTCGTGAAAAAGGGGGAAATAAAATAAAAGTAATCATTAATGGTCAAGATTGCTATCATTTGAATGTTTTGTGATCGATCATGGTTGATCATGATTTGATCGCCAATTACTCCGTAGCATACTTAAACTTACGGTTTGGTCTAAGATAGACTCTTAATAGTAGTCTTATTAGTTGGGAGTGTGTTGGACTTGCCGACTTGCTTGGACAAACCTACATTAATCTAGATGTAGTCTTAATCTTAGTATAAGTATACGTATACGAGTTATCTCTCAAAATGGTGCCTGAACTTTCCATAATTCACGAAATTGGTGTCTCAAAACTTTTTCTGATGAATTTGGTGTCTCCCGTCCCTTCCGTCAGTTAAGTTCTACACCCTATTAATTTCTCTCATTCTCTTCTCAATCTCTCTCCTCATTCTCCTTATCACTGCCATAATCACAAACTCTTCATCATCCTCTCCATGGCTATCTTCATCACAAATCCATAGTCTACTTCCTCATCATCACCTCGCTCCACCACTGCAACCGCCCCTGTCAATGCATGGCTTGGTACCACTCTCTATGCTTTTTTTTTTTTTGTTTAATTTGAAAGTTTTGATTTGGGGATTTTTCTGGGTTTATTTGATTTGAGTTACTTTCTGGGT